>CAUYRT010072955.1:0-35613 GCA_963574885.1 Lepilemur ruficaudatus
CATGCCTGTAGTCCCAGCTACTCGGGAGGCTGAGGCAGAAGGATCGCTTGAGCCCAGGAGTTTGAGGTTGCTGTGAGCTAGGCTGACGCCACGGCACTCTAGCCCGGGCAGCAGAGTGAGACTCTGTCTCAAAAAAAAAAACAAAACGCTTTTATTTAAACGTTACTGACTACTCTTGACAAAGAAAGATTGAACTGTATGAAATAAAACAAGCAAGGAAGACTTATTCAAAACTAATGCAATATGGGTGAGAGATGGAATTCAACTGTCTTGAAACAAAGGCAGAAAGGTTTTTAGGCACAGGAATGAACTAGTGGAAAAGTATTGATGGACATTAAACGCTAGGTGGTCAGTGTGGTAAGGCCCCTCTGTGTTTGTTACTTTGGAAGTTAGTCTCCTATCCGCCTACAAAGAATGGGAGATAGGAGCACTATGTTTCTTGAGGGTTTCATTTCAAAAGAATGACTTCCATGTCTTTAAGAAAGACACCTCTCTCACCCCAGTTGTAGAAGATTTACATTTCAAAGGGTCAGAGAAAGAATTTACAATTGTGAGTTTTCTAAAGTAAATTAGCCATGCTGGTGGCACTACCCTGTAGTCCCAGCTATGGGAGTCTGAGGCAGAAGGATCACTTGGAGTTTGAGGCTGAAGTGAGCTATGATCAGGCCACTGCACTCCAGCTTGCATGGCAGAGCAAGACCCCATTTCTAAAAGAATAAAAATTCAAAATAAATAAATAAACTCTCTAAGAAAAGGGAGGTCAGGGACCTAGAGTAAGGAAGAAACCTGCGAAAAATCAAGTTAAAAGGAACATCACAGCCGTCTTGGCCACACTCTATCACCAGGTGAGCACATTGACCCTCATACTGGATGGCTGGTTTTATGGACATGAGAACCTAAAAAGAAATTGTCTGTCTTAAATAATAACTACAATTTCCTATTGGCTTTTCTTATAACCAAATAATAAGAAAAGACAATAGCTATTGTTGACTGAATTTTTCTAAAGATATGTAAATGCATCCAGATACAAAGCACTTAATTCAATTTTTCAGGTGATCTCACAAGTCTCAGCTACATGGAGTAAAATTCCTACAAAATGCACTCCTCCCTCCATACACACACTGGTTTGTGATGTGAGAAGTAAACCTTCAGTGTAATAAGCCCTAAAAATGTGGGAGGTTTTTGTTATCCAGTTAGCACCTCCCTCCACCCCAACTAATTTAGCCTGGAAGAGTTATTAGGAATTCAAAAGGTAAAAAAGAGAAGGGAGATAAACATCCTCTTGCCTGAAAAATAAATTTTCAGTGAAATTTTCAACTACAAAGACCACAAGTTATTTCAAAATTTAATTATTTAGCCCAGTAAAATCTAGAACAAAATGTCTATTGTCAATAGTTGATAACTAGCCATGCCTCAGAATGCAGATCACAGGCAGATTGAAACGCAATGAACGTAACGTTAATGAAACGCAAAATAACTGTTGTATATAGGAATAAATATTGGAGGGGAAAAAGACACGAAATTCAGTTTTTACATTTGGAGACAATATGTCAACAAATTACTTGAAATTTCTCTATTTAATGCATATTTGCATAAGTAAAATTTATTTTTCTCAAAATAAACTGATTAGTGGCATCTTCAAGAACAATCAAACTTCAATACTTCTTTAATCTATAGAATTTTCTACCAATTAAAATATGAATAATCTCTTAAAGTACTTTGAAAATATTAGGAACTTAGCCTACATATGTATTCCTATAATAGGCAATTCTCTTAGAACATTTCTATCCAACTGTGCTACCCAACAATTCACCTATTTTCCCATCTTCATGAATTTAGCTTCACATAAAATTTATATCATATTTTTGCAGGAATTCACCATTAATAGAGCAAAAGCATGCTACAAAAAAATTGTGTAGTAGCAGATAGACATAGCCTTTCAACAATCCATGTTTTTTTGAAATCCTTTTAATGGTTTCTGGTACCTTTTTCAAAGCATACTTTGATTCATTATTACAACATTCTAGTTAAGAGATACAACTTGCCCTTAAAAAAAAAAAACCTGGTTTTTAATGATCTGAAAATGGCAAACCTCTGAGAAGTCCAAAACCATGGTAACCCCATGTAACATAATAATTATACCTCAAATTCAAGTGCATTCATCATCTTCTCCCCAAAAGCCTTTGCTTTGTGTCCTCATCTTTAAAAATGGCATTGTCATCATGCCAGTTACTCAGGCTCTCAACCTAGAGTTGTTCAGCTACCGTCCTCTCATATCAAAGCTTCAATTCCTGTGAAGCCTATGTCTGTTAATGTTCTCTCTCCAGCCCAACACACATTACTACAAGAACTGTCTGTCTAAAACAAAATAAAAATTGAAAGCACGATTCTATATCACTATACACCCACCAGAAAGACAAAAATGAAAAAATAATAATACATAGCAAGTGTGTTAATGATGTGAAGAAGACAAAACTCTCATACAGCTCTGGTGGGATTGTAAATTGATACAACTTGTTTTGAAGTTAGTTTTTACTAAAGCTGAATATGTGCATAACCTTAGACCCAGAAATTTTACTCCTAGAAATATTCCCAAATGACAAGAAATGTTCTCACAAATGTAACTTATTCTTTGAAAAAATAATAGCAGAACAAAAGAAATATCCATTTCTAACTATATTTCTAAAAGGACTTAAGAAGATAGTTTTTATTTCTTCAACATACCCATAACTGTAATGCAATTAATAAAATATTATCTTTAGATTAAACTGTAATAAACTGCGTTAAGCATGTATCAAATTATGTATGTTCAATTTAACAACAGGTCATTAACCAATAACTGTCTATTTTAACATCCTCTGCCCTTTCTGCTGGCTTTCTGACAACTGTCCAGTTCAGTGTAACTGCATTCTTTGTGTTCACTCACTCTTTACTTTTCTACTTTTTTCCAGTATTTTTTCTGCCTCAATTTTCTTCACTTATTTACCAGTTGTTTTGTACAGTTTCATATACACCACCTCAATCTATTTGTACATTAAGATAGAGTATAAATAAAGTGACTTTTTGTTGAAATTTTTTTTTAAATAATTTAAAAGGTAAGGCTAGATTCAGATAAAAACAAATGAAATGCTATGCTGTAAGCAAAATTTTATTTCTATTCTGAACAGATGATGAGAAATATGCTTTTTGCAAATAAGAATCAGCATTGTCGTCATTCTGATTGTTGTATCTTCTATAATACTTTATTCATATAAGACTTGTTCCTGTGAGATCTTTTGTCATTTAGTCTTGGATTTAATCCTTGTAAAATAAGGTGAAACAATATACAAAGTATTGGAGCCCAAGAGTCTGATGTCTATAAATAACCTATCTGTCTTTTTTATTTTTAACTTGAAGCTCAAAGCATCTCCGATAGCTGGAATACGATATCAAATAATATTTGCTGTCATAATATATTTATTCATTAGTTTGAACTCCTTGTGTTGAATGTAAGATGAACAATTTTACACGTATCAATCCCCCTAATTGTGACAGGAAATCAAATAACATATGCTTTATTGCTATGGGATAATCCAGTGTAATTTTTTTTGTCAACACATACACTGCAGAGAATGGATTTCAGTTCTAATACTTACTCTGACTGCTTACGTCTGTAATGAATCATTTTGAAAGTGTCATGACATTTTGCTCCATTAGATAATTAATCTGTACTCTTCTTAAATGCTCATTGCAACTCTTTGAATCATTTTATAGCTAATAAAAGATTGTGCAACAGAAGTCCTGGAAGCTGTGTGATGACTGTGTGTATTAGAGTTAAGGCAATGCATACTACAGGCTTCCTTCCGGTGTCCTGTGTGCACCAGGGACCAGGGCTAGTGTTATAAAAGAAAAATAAAAACAAGCAACAGTCTCTGTTCTTAAGAAGGCAGCAACCTAGGTAAGAAATAATAGTTAATTTAAAAAAACTGTAAAAAATTCTATGAGTTACTTGCTGTGGGAGCCCACAGCAAAACTAACTTAGGGGATCTGATCACTGGATAAGGGGTGAGGAGCCTGCAGCCTCAAGGCCACGTGTGGCCCTCCTGATCCCCAAGTGTGTCCCCTCAACTGAATCCCAACTTTACAGAACAAATCATTCTTTACAGAACAAATCAAAGGTGTCTGTAAAGTTGAGGTTCAGTCAAAAGGCCACACTCAAGGATCCAGAAGGCCACATGTGGCCCCAAGGCCATAGGTTCCTGACCCCATAGTTATTTTTGGTTTTTAAATCAAATGACATCAGGGCACTTCTGTTAAATTCTGCATTTATTTGAAATGGAGGAACTTTCTGAAGGAATTTATCTCCTGCCAGAAAACTAAATTTAGTATTAAAGCCATTAAGGCGAGGTGCTTAAGCAGAACAATTGCAAAGTGTGTATGTCAGTGATCTTTGAAAGCTGCTAAAGGGTCTTTATCTCTGGGTTTAATAATCCAATTAAAAGCTACAGTTAGTCTCTATGGAAGAAAAAAAAATACTTTCTTCTTTTTGTTCTAAATGGTTTTTTTTGTCCCAATCTAATATTTCAAGTCCTTTTATGTTGAATACAGTACAGTCTTACCTTTTCAGCTGCACGATTTAGCTTGCCCAAAGAGTGAGCTGAGGGTGGAGAGTGGGGAGGTAGGGAAGCTATCTCTAGTAACATTAGATTAGCTAGTTCTATTTAAGCTGAGTTATATATTTTAAAAAAGAAAAAGTGGCAAATATTACTAAGAATTTAATAGAATACTAAGATTACTGTTTTAGTAATCTCCCATGGTTTATGTTCAGATTGGGTTACCTTCAAATCCTCCAAGTATCATCATACCCAATAATATCTCACCCACTGGGATTTCAGCAATGACCATAAAATGTGTTTGATGTGTGAAGTTACATAGCATTAGTAAAATAAAGGACTATGACATTGTTTTAGCCCATTTTGTGCTGCTATAATAGAATACCATAAACTGGGTAATTTATAAAGAACAGAATATTTTTTCTCACAGTTCTGGATGCTGGAAAGTCCAAGATCAAGGCGCCAGCATCTGGTATGAGGCTTCTTGCTGTATCCTCACATTGCAGAAGGCAAAAGGGCAAGAGAAAGCAAACCCACTCCTGGGAGCAGTTTTTATAGTGGCAGAGCCCTTGTGACCGAAATACATACCAAAAGGCCCCACCTACCAACGCGGCCGCATTGGGGATTAAGTTTTCAACACATGAAATCTGGGGGACACATTCAGACCATATAGACAAATATAGTGTACTCATAAAATTTCTTTATTGTTCTTACCCATAAATCTATTTTTAAGTTATAGAAGTCAGGATGTCCATGAGAATAAGTTTTTAATGGTCAGTTTTTACAGTATGTTCACAAAGAGAATATTCCTAAAACTAATGCACTATCTCCTCTTCCTAGGGATCCTTATGTAGGAAATACTTATACATATAGGAGTCCTCAAACCTGCAGATTGGATAGTATCTTCTGCAATACTGTTTCACGGACTGAAACACAGAACACTCCTACCTACCTCTTCTGCCTAATTTCAACATTATCTCATAACACTGTGTCCCTCATCCAGCCTCACTTGCCTTTCTTTCTGTTTCTATCTCAGAATATATTAAACAATTCCTACCTCAGGACACTTGTACTTGCTGTTTCCTCTGCCTAGAATAATTTTCAATCCTCTCTCGTTCTCTCTCTTTCTCTTGCTTCCTGTCAAACAGTTCCTCTTAGAGCCTAGGTGCCATATGGAATAAAGTGTTCCAGCAAACAACCCCAGAGAAGGTTTCAGCCAACAGCCGGCATCAACTGCCAGACAAGTGAACAAGCCTTCAGATGATTCTAGTTCCCAGCCTTTGAGCCATTCCAGCTGATGCCAACTTAAGCAGGAATAAGCTATCTCTGCCAAACCCCTTCCCAAATTGTGAGCAAAATAAATGTAATCATTTCAAGCTACGAAGTTTTTGGGTAATTTTTGATGCAGCCATAGTAACTGGAACAGCTTTTGGTAAACACATTGCTATTGTGCAGTGTGATTATATACACACATGCATGTGTTTACATGTGCTGTAAAAAATAATTTGTCCTATGAATATTCATTTACTCATGTATTTTCCCTTTCCAATGTTCTTCATACTTTTCTGCAACTTCATGCTTCCATCTGTGATCATTACCATTGCTTAAAGGATTCCTTTTAGTATTTCTTTGCTAGTGACAACATTTTTTCACTTTTTTGTTTAAAAATATCTTAACTGTACCTTAATTTTTGAGGGATGTTTTCACTGAGTAGAGAATTATAGATTGGAAATTATTTTCTTTGGACATTTTGAAGAGACCATTCCAGTGTCAAACTGTTGATCTATGGAAGATAATATACCTTTTTTTCTCTGTTTATAACATTGTCTTTTTGTCTTTGTTTTTCCAAAGTTTAATTATACTGTGCCTAAGTACGGTTGTCTTTGTATTCATCCTGCTTGGAGTTGGTAGAGGCTTCTTGAACATGTTTTGAAGTCTTCCTCAGCCATTATTTCTTTAAATGTGCTTTCTGCAAACATTCCCATTCCCGCTCATTCTGGGACTCTAATGCGTTGAATCCACGTCTGATATGTTCTCTTCTGTGATTTCCATCCTTACACCTCTCTGTGCTTCAGTCTGGATATTTTCTCCTGACCTATTTTTCAGTTCACCAATTCTCTCCTCAGCTGTGATTAATCTGATAGATAATTTGTTGAATTAATTTCAGTTAGTCTTTTCAGTTCAAGAAATTCTCTTTGTTCCTTTCCTTATAATTTCCACTTCTCTACCATACCAAAATCCTCACCTTCATGTTTAACTTATAAAACATATTAATCATTTTACTTTAAAGTCCAAGTTTGCTAATTCCATAATTCTGATATTTGAATCTTCTGTAGGTATGTTCTGTTGTCCAGGTTTTTTTCTCTTGGTTTTCATTCAATTCTTATCTTTTTATACATTTAGTTTAGGCTGAATGCCAATACTTTGAAAGCTCTGAATGATGTTCTTTTCTACCAGAGAGGATTTACGATTGCTCCTGGCAGGCAACGGGGCTAGGGAGAGCTCACCATACCTAATCAGGCATTGAGCTAATTGAAAACTACCTAACTCTCCTAATGTTGGGGGATGGTTTATTACTAGTATACCCTCACTGCTAGAAATTAGCCCTTGGGGTACTAAGTAAAAATTTTAGGTTTTTTACCAGGGCCTTTCCTCCTTAGAGAGCCTCAAACTATAATTTTTGTCCCCCAATGCCCAGAAATTGCTAAAATCTTTGCTTACCCTCTCATTCTCTAAACCAATGTTTTAACTTCGGTTTCTCAGCTGTCACTTTTAAATCAACAAATGTATCAAGGGGAAAATTAGCAACAATTGTTGGAATCATTTCTGTGTGTTTCCTTACATAGTCTCACTCTCTTCTCACTATCTTGATATTTCTCTGATGCCATCAAATGTATCTTTTGTAGCAATATTTATTTCAACTTTATAGTTGTTCACAGTGGGAGGGTTGGTCAGAAACAAACTAGTATGCCACTACTGAAAATCAACACCAGGATGGCTTATTCTTCTTCTTTTTTTTTTAATCAGACAAGGTTTCCCTCTGTTGTCCAGACTAGAGTGTTGCAGTGGTGTCATCATAGCTCACTGCAACCTCAAACTCCTGGGCTCAATCAATCCTTCTACCTCAGCCTCCCAAGTAGCTGGGACTACAGGCATGTGCTACTAAGCTTGGCTAATTTTTCTATTTTTTGTAGAGATGGGGTTGAACTCCTGGCCTCATAGAGTGCTAGGATTACAGACATGAGCCACCATTCCCACCAGTCCAGTTTAGCTTATTCTTAAGCATTAGAAGACTGTAAAAATAATACTCTGCTCAAAGAGGACTTATTTTACCATGGGTGAGCCAATTCATCCCCATCCCCATTTCTTTTCTTTATTTAACCTTGTTTATATCCTTTATAGCATTTATCATAATCTGAAATTTTCCTATTTATTTTATTAAAAATTATTTCTCCCAACTAGAATATAAGTTCTATAATAACAAAAACATAACTCCCTTGATTATAACAATTGCCCTTTGATTATAACTACATGCATAATTATATATCCAGTGCCCAGGACTATGTCTAAAATACTCAGTAAATATTATTTGAATGAATGACTGAGTGAATGAATTGACATCATCAGCCAGGAGTTTCAAGAGGTGTTTTCGAGAAAGGGATAAATAAATATAAAACTAAAGAAATCATAGGTGGTGTACTATCAGTTGCAGTGAACATTTTATTCTATGTACTTATTAATAATGCAAAAAGCAAGAATGTTCCTCCTAATGAGGTTAATAAAGTTTAGAGAAATCACATCTAAATTCTGTGACAGATTGTCAACCATGTCAATCATTTAACAAGTATTTACTGAGTGGCTATGACACTCCTTTGTCTGCAAATTATGAGATGCCATGGGAGCATTTGAAAACAAGCACTCCTTCATGTCCTTTCTTTACTTAAATCAGTACGGGTTATGGCTACCACTATTCCTCTCTTCAATTTACTTTACAACTACTGCTACTATAATTACAAGATATTTTTCTTCTTTCAATATTTCTTTTCATCTTTCTACTTTAGATCTCTAAAAGTCTTTCTTAGGAAGTGCACTTATTTTTATTTATGTTCTTTCCACAAAGCTCTCTTGTTGTCAGAGTTATTGCAGAGTTACTGTATGTGTGTGCACATGCATGAATGAATACATACGGGGATAAGGAAAGGTATAGGGAGAATCAAATGCTGGCAGAAACATTGAAATATGCTATTAATGAGCTCACTCTAAATAAGCTGAGTATTCAATCTGCCCAAACCTCGAACCATGTTCAAGAGAAGAAGACATTTTAACGGAAGTTTGTTTTTACATCTCCTAGTGTTGGCAGAAAACTATGACCTGCAACTAACCTGAAACTTTGTATACATGTGAAAATGAAGAATAGCCAATACTTTCAGCCTGCTCACAAACTCACTTCAGGGTGAGCTGTGATAGCTGGTGATAAAGCACTGCAAGTTTGTGCCAGGTCAGTGCCTCCACATCAAAGAGGAGGTGTGTGCACTACAGCTACAAAGATTCTTTCCAGATACTATGCTACAGGCAGGTCTTCCAGAATTAGGATGTTTTACTTACCTTTCCAGAACAGTTATCTCTGCCTCGTTACATCTAGATAGGAAATACAGTGGAAGGATGCTGGAACCAATGTAGTATGTACAGAATACTACTGGAACACAAATAGATGGAGGAGGTAAAGGACATAAAACATCTCATCCTTCCTTTATTCTCTTCTAATTACAAAATTTAGCCTCAAATCTAAAGCTTTAGCTAATGGTTGAACATAGGTCAGAAATCAAAAATTTTTAATAGAGATTATAAATTAGCAACCTATGGATTAAGCTAACTGTCACATATGTCTTGTTTGGCTGGTCTAATGTTCTTAAAATTTTGAATTTAATGCCTTTGGTTTGGAAATGTGTCCTTCACTCTGCCAGTTCCCTCCTGCTGCCTAGTATTTTACACCAAACATGAGTGACTCAATTGTGTTGTATGTCTATCCTCAACAGGCATTTCAGTTTGCAGTCTCAATTTTAGAAATATATGGATTCAGATTTTTTAAATAAATGAAATTGCCTTAAACATGAAATGTATCAATTTTTTTATTTCAGCATATTATGGGGGTAAAAATGTTTAATTTACGTATATTGCCTTTTCCCCACCCAAGTTAGAGCTACAAACATGTCCATCCCCCAGACTGTGTTCACCGCACCCATTAGGCGTAAATATCCCTATCCCTTCCTCCCTTCTCCCACCTGCCCGACACCTGATGAATGTTACTACTACATGTGCACATAAGTGTTGATCAGTTAATACCAATGTGATGGTGAGTACATGTGGTGCTTGTTTTTCCATTCTTGTGATACTTAACCTAGTAGAATGAGCTCCAGCTCTATCCAGGATAATACAAGAGGTGCTGTATCACCATTGTTTTTTGTGGCTGAGTAGTACTCCATGGTATACATAGACCAGGTTTTATTAATCCACTCACATATTAGTTGGCAACTTTTTCAAGAATATTTAATAATGGTGATTATAATTTTTATTTCAAAGGAAATATTCAACACATTCAATCATTTAGATACCAGAATAGATATAATCCTGCGATCCACAATTAGAAAGAGAACTCTTGGGCTCCACTTCATGTTATTCTGTTAGATTGCCTAAGGTCCACCCAAATCATAATAGATATACATTATGATAATTTTTATTCTAACTTATCTTTATAAAAATATTAGTATCTGTAAAATAAAAATAATAACCACAAAATATCAGTAGCATAGTAGCATACAACAACAATCATTTGTGCTCGGTAGGTTGACCATGTGATTCTGCTACTTTGAGCTAGGCTTAGTGGGGCTCAACAATGTGTCTGCTGACAGGTCAAATGGAGACAAGCTGGTCTGGGAGAATTAATAATTAATACCTTCAACCAATTTCTTAGAAATGTTCAGATTTAATAGCATAGAATTTTAATATTGCCTTAGAATCTAATAATTCATGTACTAAGAATATGTTTGAGATTTTTATGACTTTGAATATCATATGATATAAAGACTAAAAGGCTAAAAATAACAATAATAATAATAATTTAGTGGCAGAACCAAGAATAGATATTTCCTCAGCATCCACTGATTCTCCTTAGACCTGGTTGGTTTCTTTCTTTTATTTCCTTCTTTCTTTTTTGTTATTAAGGTTATAGGAAATATTTCATAGGAGAAAGTTCTAGTAGATGTGGTAATTCTTTTATCATATTGTTCAATTACTAAACTTAATGGAATAATAGAAAACTTATCCTAATTTCAAATATTTCTATTCAATTTATAATTTTGAGGTAATTTATCAAAAAAAGCAATTAAACCTTAATAGGCTTTTCTTTCAAAGAAACACATAATTCTTTAACAAGGGATTTTCTATTGTAACTGTGTGAAGAGCTATACATGCATTAAGAACAAATTCATTACGAATGTATCATTCAAATACCCAACTATTAAGGTCTGTATAAGCAAATGTAGAGGAAATTGACTAGTAAAGTCCAGTTGCAATATATTATCTTAAGAAGAGTTTAGTTTCTGTAATATGCGTGGAAAACACAAGACACAATCCCTGCCCTTGAGGAGCTCGCAATCAAAAAAGAAACAGGCATGTTTTGCACTAGCTATAAGTGGAAATCCTGCAACAGAAACTGTCTCAGTGTTTTCTGCTACCAAATAGAAATTGGAAATTGGAAGAAATTTTTCATGAAAGAGCTTAAGAAGTGCTCACCAAGCCACCTAGCTTGAATGAAAAAAATAAAATATATATATATACACATATCTGCATCCACAAAGGTAATTAGCCCTAGCTTCACCAAAGTAATTCAACTCTTCCCTAAGCCACTTTTTCCCTGACTGACTTGTTAATAGTTTGACTTTGCTGCCATCCTTAGGATATGCGAGCACTGTCAAAAGAGCATGCCCTCCAGGTTGCTTTTGTTACTGTCCTGTCCTGAGGACTCTTGCTTGTCCACATGCAGGCTTCCCATTATGTACCCCAGCCTCCACATGAAAGGTGAACGAAAGAGCTACAGCAGCAGCAAAGCCTCGGAAGTGCACCACTCTGGGCGGCAGGGACGCTATTCACATTGAGTTTTAAGGGAGTCGGGTCCTGCAACAAGGGACGCTGTCTCAGCTTTGGCAAGGACCTCGGCATGGAGTGAAGGCACTTTCTACATGTAACAATGCTTTGCTTTTCAATCACTCATAATTATTTAATCAAGAATTGTGATTTGTAACTCAAGTTCTAACAAGAATGTTATCTTTACTGGGATTGTAATCATTCAGGATTTGGGTATGAGAATAAACTAATAAAGGGGTCCAGAATCTGAAGGAAAAATCAATACTCACTATATATGTGTGTGTATAATTTAATTTGTACATAATATGCTACAGCACAAACTTTTTAACCTAATCACTATTGTCATCTTTCAAATAAGTAATTTTCCCAGCATTCATTCTCTGGATTGTTCTGCATCTGCTCCTTAAATTCTGTATTCCTCAGGGTTCCAGTCTGGCTCATTTTCTTCTCAGTAGACGTATTGTCCCGTTGATCTCATCCAGAAGGTGCCACTTAATACAGCCTACATGTGGCCAACCCACACGCAGGGAGAGCTCTCTCCTGAGTTCCATATCCAAGTGTCTTCCTATCTGCTAAGCCTTCTCAGTTTAAGTGTTCCTTGTGCCCTTCAAACTCTACCTGTATAAAACTGAGCTTATTAACTTTCCCCTCAACCTGGATCTTTTCTTGTATTTTCTCCAGGTTAAGAGCACCCGCATCTTCTCAGACACTCAAATCTGAAATCTAGACAAAATCAGTTTAGAAGAAACACCCAAGGGCAATGAGTCTCTTGTATCTTAACTCTAACAACTGTGCTTCATTCTCCCTCCCCAAAGTACTGACTTAGTTCAGTTTGTCATTATCTTCTATCTGGAATGAAACAGTTTCCTAATAGTCTTTTCTGCTTCCAATCTAGAAGCACCCTACAAAAAACTACCAAAATGCCCCTTAAAGAGATCTCTTATTACACAACTCCATTCTGTAAAACCCTTCAATAGTTTTTCCGTTTCCTCAGGACATGGGCCAAATCCTTGCTGGAGCATCATGTGTGCACACACACCACACCTCCCAGAAAAACCTGTCAGCGCCACACATTCTTTCTGTTCTAACTGCACCTCAACATATTAAGACTGTGTTGCGTTGCCTCACATCTCTGAGTCATTGCAAATGATGCTCTCATTTGTTGCTATGAAATTAACAAAAATCTAAAAGATGGGCAGAGTGTAGAGAAACAGGTATTTTCACATACTATTGGTGAGAGTTTATGTTGTTCCTAACTTTTTGGAAAACAATTCTGTAGCATCTTAATCTTTATATTTTAAAAAATATAATGATTTACATTTCTCTGATGATTAGAGATGTTGAGCACTTTTTTGTATGTTTGCTGGCCATTATGCTGTCTTCTTTTCAAAGTTTCTGTTCATTTTCTTTCCCAATTTTTAATGGAGTTGTTTTTTTCTTGTTGATTTTCTTAAGTTCCATATAGATTCTAGTTATCAGCCCTTTATCGGATATGTAGCATGCAAATATTTTCTCCCATTCTGTAGGTTGTCTATTTGCTCTAATGATTGTTTTCTTCACAGTGCAGAAGCTTTTTAATTTGATCAGGTCCCATTTATTTATTTTTGCTGTTGCTGTGATTGCTTTGGGGTCTTCTTCATGAATTCTTTGCCTAGGCCAATGTCTATAAGAGTTTGCCCAACATTTTCTTCTAGAATTCTTACAGTTTCATCTCTTAGGCTTAAGTTTGTTATCCATTGTGAGTTGATTTTTGTGAGAAGTGAGAGGTACAGATCCAGTTTCAATCTTCTGCATGTGGCTATCTAATTTTCCCAGCACTATTTATATTGAATAGTAATTCTTTTCCCCAGTGTATGTTTTTGTCTGCTTTGTCAAAGAAATCAAAACCACAATGAGATATCACCTAACTCCAGTGAGAATGGCTTTTATCGAAAAGTCCCAAAACAACAAATGCTGGCATGGATGCAGAGAGACAGGCACACTCTTACACTGCTGGTGGGACTGCAAATTAGTACAACCTCTGTGGAAAGTAAGAGGGAGATATCTCAAAGAACTAAAAATAGAAATACCATTTGATCCAGCAATCCCACTAGTAGGCATTTATCCAAAGGAAAAAAAGCTATTATAGAATAAAGACATCTTCACTCAAATGTTTATAGCAGCACAATTCACAATTGCAAAGATGTGGAAACAACCCAAGTGCCCATCAATACATGAGTGGATTAATAAAATGTGGTATATGTATACTATGGAGTACTACTCAACCATAAAGAACAATGGTAAATTCCCACCTCTTGTATTATCCTGGTTGGAGCTAGTGCCCATTATTTGAAGTAAAGTATCACAAGAATGGACAAACAAGAATCACACGTACTGACCATCAAATTGGTACTAACTGATCAACACTTAGGTGCACACATTAAAGTAATATTCATCAGTGCAAGGCAGGTGGGAGAAGGGTAGAGGGGATGGGTAAATTCGTAACTAATGGGTGCAGAGCACACTGTCTCAGGGATGGGCATGCTTGTAGTTTTGGCTTGGGCGATGCAAAGGCAATATATGGAACCAAAATGTTTGTACCCCCATAATATTCTGAAATTTAAAAAAGGAATATATATAATATATATAATGTACATTTCCATTTGGGGGAAAGCATATTAAACCCCGATCTTCCTCTTTAAATTTCTACTTATAAAGCTAAATATAAGAATAAAAATAAGAACAGTAAAGTGAAATTTAACTAAAATTACCAGTAAGAAACATTATTAAATAAGTGAGATTCTAACTAACTAGTGTCATATGGTCTAAAAAAACCAGAAATATATAGTCTTTTAACTACTGCGTTTTTCTTAAGAGGGAAGATTTTATTTTACCATCTCCTCCAAGAATCAGCACATATATTTTTTAAAAGCTAAAAGCTTGTAACCTAGATGAGAAAGAAATGGCCTTAAAAAGCCAAGCTATTACTGGTGATGGCCTTGGAGCAGTCCTGCACTTTCTTGGGCCCTCATTAAAGTTTCTTTATTTTTTTTTTTTTTAAAGATAGACATTGAAGGTCAGTATGCTGTACTGAGTAAATTAAATGTGGATGATCCTTTGCTTTTGGTTGTGAGGAAGACTTGGACAGATCCCAAAAATGAAACCAGCTCACTATTTTTGAGAGAAGAAGGAATACCATTAGCATCTTAGTGAAGTTTGCAGTTTTGCTGCTGAGTGCCTTCTGATGAGTCAGGTGGACAGCCGAGCTGAGAGAGGGTAAGTGATGGACAGATGATAGACTAACATGACCAGAGTGTTCAGAGAGAGACGATGAGGCATCTGCTGACCCCCTGGCTTGATGTATTCAAGTCCATGTGTCATCACCAGCTAAATGAGGAGGAAAGGAGCTGACCCTGCTGCTTTTTGAAACTGACCCCACATGTCCTCGTTCACCACTGCCCCCTGTAGGGTGACCTACTTACCAGTTCTTAAAACATATCTCTTCAATGAAGCTTTTTTTATTGGACTAACATAAAACTATTTTTAAGCAAGGTTTATGGAAAGTACACACTCCAAAATTTATACAGATCAAATAGAAATAAATTACAGACCTAAAATCGGCATTGATTTGTTTATACTTTCATGGTTTTATGAGGCACTTTCATAAATATAACAAACAATTCACTTAGGCTTATAGGCAAATATAATTTGGCTATGAAGTGTGGACATTCGAGGCAGGAATTTACTGATAAATAACTCGTTTTTTTATAATTAGCCAATGTCTTCAATAGAGTTGAAGAACTAGAATTCTAGTTGAGAACTAGAATTTAACAGCCTGGGAATCATATTCATGTAGATAATTCCTTAAACAATAACCCATCTTCAGATATACTCATAAAGAAAACCATACACCATTGTATGGCAAAGTATTAGCAAAAGTTTTATAAGAAAAATCAAAAGAGGAGAAAGAAACTCCTTTTCTAGTCTCAGAGAAAAACACACCAGCATATACAGACACTGTTTGGAAATAGAATTAATATTCAAAATCACTACATTGGTTTTGGGGGGAATAAAATCTATTTGATATTTCTTACATGGACATTCTTTCACTATTTCTGTTTGTCAGGATCAAACAGATTGTTTCATTTTTATTAATAACATAATTAGGAGTCAAATGTGATTATATATTTTACCTGGGGTTGGAGAAAAGAGACATTCTCAAAAACAATCCTTCAGATAAGCCAGCACAATGCATATGAAGCTCAGCTCATGTGGTTACAAGGATTTTTGTTTTTGTTTTGTTTTTTAACTATTTCTGAATTATGAAAATAGGAGCTATATCTTCATCTTACAGAAGAAAAATATGTCATTTAAAAATTATTCAAAGGAACAAATCTTGCAAGCTAAACTAGGAAAATATTTTTTTCTGAATATTATAAGTTTACTATTTTAAATATTTTAACAGACATGGGACTCTTCTGTTGCACAGTGTGGTAGGCAGACCTCAAGATTCTTTCTGCTTTACATACACATCGTGTATAAGCCCATCCCTTTGAGTGTGGGCAGAATCTGCAAGTATGGTAGGATGTCACTCCCATAATTAGATTATATTATATGGCAAAGGTGAAGGATTTTTGCTGATGTAATTAAGGTTCTTAATAACTTAAGTTAATTAAAAGGAAGATTATCCTAGGTAAACCTGATATAATCCGGTGGGCCCTTTTAAAAGAAGAGGGCTTAGAGATCAGAGATAGAAGTCAGACAGATTTGAAAGGAAAAAAAGACAAACATTCTCCAGCTGGCCTCGAAGAAACAGACAGCCACGTTGTGAACTACATTTGGAGAGAGACAGCCTCTAGGAGGTAAGGGCTGGGCCTCAGTCCTACAACCTGGCATAACTGAAGTCTGCCAACAACCTGAATGTGTTTTGAAGAAGATTCCAAGCCTCTGATGAGATTACAGCTCCAACTGATACCTTAATTTCAGCTTGGTGGGCCCCTAGCTTGTACTTGGACTCCTAACCCACAGAAACTGTGAAATAATAATTTATATTGTTTTAAGCTGCTAAGCTTCTGGTAATTTATTACACAGCAGTAGAAGTAATGCACCCAGTAAGTTGTTGGTAGAGTTTAATAGTATATTCTCTAGTGGAAAGGACATTAGAAGTCATCTAGTCCAATCTTTTATTCAATTAGTTTTGTAAATACTTCCCTGATTACAGAAATTAATTAATCTCTTCTTTTTTCTTTGCTTACATGCTTTATAGTTAATTATGGGGCATTATGTAGCTTTAACAAATTGATCTCATTACACATTCACTTCCTTAAACATCCTTCTTATGCTTGCCCACGTGGTTGGAATCAACACGGACAGAGAGTAATACGAAAGCACAGGTGCTCCGCTTTGCAACGCACAGGGCCACATGGTACTTATTTCTGGTTAGCTGGTCCAAAAGCAAGTTTGAGATTTAGCTATCCAATTTACCTCACCAGAATGTGACCATTGACCAGGGTCTAAAAATTGGATGTGGGCCCATTCTAGATTGTCAGTTTTGAATGGAAGGGAATTTGTAAACTCAGATAACTTCTGCCTCAAATTCATTGTGTCACCCGAGGCAAGGCCTCAATCTGTATTCATAATTTGTGAAATTATGTGAATTAGTAGAGGAAACTCTCAAATGGCCCTTCTAGTACAGATGCTCTAAGATTGTGTTAGTTCACATCTGTTTTTTAAAGTAGGGCTTACCTGTACCAGCTAAGTGGATTACTTTGGTCTACTCAGTAGAAATATTGTTTCATTTTTATTCTAAATGAAGAGTGCCAATGATGAACACAACTCATATAATAAACTATTTGGCATCTACCCATCTAATATCCCAGGACACAGTAAAAGAAAAAATAAGAGGCTGAAAATGAGGGGAACAAAGGAGAACAAAAGAGGGGAGGAAGTAGAAATAAGGAGAACACAGGCTGCAGAGACAGGACATGCAACAGAAAAAGACTACGTACTTCCCCGACTTCATCTCCTTTCAAAGAAAGATTCCAGGGATGAAATGACTCAAGAGTTCCATATAAAGAGGCTTTTATGTATATCCCTAGAATCCAGAAAAACTATGAACAGGCTTCTAGCACACATATTAATACAATATGAATTCAGATTGTTCCTAGAAACAACTATAAAATACCTAGAGTCTTAAAGTCCTCTTAGATTCCATCTGTAGGAATAACCATATTAAAGAAAATTTAATTTCTGAGAGGTCACCTGGAATGATATCATTAAGATCCAAGAAAGTAGAGTCAATGTTTAATAATTTTCTGGATTGCCTAGAACATTGCTGTATAAAATATTATCTGGTGACAAATGCTTTTTCAAAATCATGCTGAGGACAAGATGGTCCAATAGGAGATCTGTAATACCATTCAAAAAGGAACAATTCCACCATCTGTCCCTTTTAAACATTACTGAAAACATCTTTCACAGTCTTAAAACAAAGTTTCAGACTGGCCATAAATGCCCAGAGGGCCATATGGTAACTAAGATGCCCCTTAATGAAATCTACTTTCCACAGGCCTCCTGGATCTTAGGGTGTGTGAACCAAAAGCAAACTACCTGGATCCTTCACAGGCATCAATTTCAAATGATCTAGTAACTATAATAAAAGGGAAACAAATGTATTTATCACATTAACAAATGTTTCAATACAAAGTCCATGGAAGACATTATTCATACAAGGCAAAAGAGGAGTATAATACACAGACATGATATATAATAACACAGATATATAATAACAATGTATGAAGGACTAAGACAAAAGTTTTGAACTTTACAGTGCCAATCGAAAACATAATTCAATAGATGGAAAGCTGTTATTTCCCTCAGATTTCAGCCTAGCTCTCCAAAGCAGATAAAAGCAAGTGCTATATTGAGAAACTCTTTTGTGGAAGAAAGTGCTAAATCTCCAATTACATATCAGGAAAAAAAAAAAAACTCAATAGTTGCTCATCACAGAAAATGACACATATTTTGAGATCAAGAGTCAGCCACCTGCCTGGTGCATAGAGCAAAAGAAAGATAAAAAAAATTCTATTCTATACTCTCTGATAATATGTTTGATAAGAAAAATGATAGAGAAGATTAATACATAGCATAGCTGTATGCTCACACTTAAAATTAATGGCCTTCAGAGTTCTTTTCAGACTTTCTCATGAGTGTCCAGAAAAATACTTTTTGAAATGTACAAAGTCTCATGTTGCATTTGAGGTTACAGGGTAAAAAATTAATTATACAATAATTTTACAAGCCATTTTTAATTTATATACAGTAAAAATCACATGTATATATGTATACATATTTATATAATTTTCTATAAAATGCTTATCATTCATACCCCTCCTTTTAATCTTTAAGATTAAAATTTTGATCCTTAATAATTGAAAGGAAAACATCCAAATTGAGGTGTGCGTGTGTGTGTGTGTGTACACAAATATATATATATATACACACTTCCATATATACATATAAAGATATATATGTATGTATAAACATATACACATACAGTTGCAGCAAGTTTGTCCAAACACTACGCTATGTAGCAAATCACAATTTGTCAAATGTGGCACCAGGTAGCTTACGGTTATTAGTTTGGGTTCAATGCTTGTAGCCTTAGGAACAAAGCCATTATATTCTATGCACATTTAAAAATCAATTTCATAAGCTTGAAATGCCAACAGTTTTCCATAAATGTTGCTGTAATTATTTTAAGTCACCTAATAATATTTCAAGAAAAAAGTGACTTAACTGTTTTATACCCAAGTCTTTTTCATGGAAAACAACAGCATGACCTAGAGCTGGGTGACTTTTTGTTTTTCATTTTGTATTTTAATCAAGATATCTGTCATGGTTCAATTATTATTATGGTGCTCAAGAAGCCATTTTTAAGCAGGCATAAAAAATAATTCAACTGATTTAAAGAATACTGACTAATGTGGAAGATTAATAAACTAGGGAGATATAAAAAAGGCTTCTTTCATGGGCTCAGAATTCTCAAACTGAATCATATTTACCAGCATAGGAAAATCACAAAAGATTATTTTACATTCAAATCAGTTACCGTTTCATTGTTCGCTTGTATAGTGTTTCTTTCAGGAATCCCATTTTCACAAGTGAAAATAATCAGAAAATATGATCTATGCAAATATGAAGAAAAGTCTAAAATAATGATCTGCTAAAGGCTTTTGCATAAAAGTCTCAGAACTTCTAAATAAGCAAACATATATTCACACTCAAAAAATCAAGTTTTTTTCTGGTTTGTATTTTGTTGTTTATGAAGCATTTTTATTACCTGAGTTTATAGTGACAGTGGATGAAATGTATTTGGATAGCTTTTTCATGATATATATCAGGATCTCATCTACAACCATACTCTGTGCTTTCCATTATCAGTCATATTGTTAGGTACTGGCCATGATACTTCAGTTTGTAGTGTTCAGGAGGCCAAAGGACAAATTACCCTGGCCCTCGGCCCAAGCTCACCTGGTCAAGGTGTACTAAGTAAATAAAATAAAACTCCTATTTTGTAGTTAAAAATTAATTGAATAATCTACCCCCAAAAATTCTTTCAATTTTCGTATATATTTGAAATTTTTATAATAAAATATTGGAGAACAAAAGGTCAAATATAATCATATTCATATGGTTCAATCTAACAGTAGTCTCTAATTCTATAGTTTTGAATTTCTGAAAGTAGATTCCTAAACCCTCCCCACATTGATTCCTAAGACCTAGTTACTTCTACTTACTTAACCAATGTCCCAGATCCTAGACAAGGAATGATAAATACATGACATGCATGCTGCCACTCACAACCTATGTAAAACATGCCAGTGAAGTTGAATAAATAGGGCCTCCCAGTGCCTCCAGGAAATCATCTTCCCAGTTGACTTCCTGCATTTCTAAAAATAGGCCCCCCACAAAACAAATCTCAACAAATTTTTAAAAACTGAATTCACATCAAGTATCTTCTCAGATGACAGTGGGATAAAACTAGAAACCAATACCAAGATAATTGTCAGAAACTATACAAATACATGGAAATTAAACAACATGCTCCGGAATGACCATTCAGTCAATGAAAAAATTAAGACAGAAATTAGAAAATTTTTTGAAACAAATGAAATTGGAAAAACAACATACAAATACCTGTGGGACATGGTAAAAGCAGTGCTAAGAAGGAAGTTTATAGCATTAAATACCTGTATCAAAAAAGTAGAAAGGATACAAATTAACAATCTAACAATACACCTCAAGGAATTAGAAAATCAAAACCAAACCAAACTGAAAATTAGCTGAAGAAAATAAATAACAAAGATCAGGACAGAACTCAATGATATAGAGGCTAAAAAGATATAAAGGATCAACAAAATTAAAAGTTGGTTCTTCAAAAAGATAAATTAATAAACTGCTGGCTAGACCAACCAAGGAAAAAAAGAGAAGATCCAAATAAAAAAATCATTAAAAATGAAAAATTTGATTTTAAATTGCAACTACAATAATATCACAGAAATACAAAATGTCATTAGAGACTACTATGAACATCTCTACATTCACAAACTAAAAACTTAGAGGAAATGGATAAATTTCTGGAAAAACACAACTTCCCAAAATTGAAAGAAATAGAACAGATAACCCAAACAGACAAATAACAAGTAAGAATACTGAATCAGTAATAAAAAAAAGTCTCAATAAAGAAAAGTTGAGGACCAAATGGATTTACTGTCAAACTGCATCAAACATACAATGAAGAACTAATACTAATCCTCCTGAAACTGTTCCAAAAAATCAAGGAGGGAATTCATTCTATCAGGCCAGTATTGTTACCACCTCCAAGTGGAGGTTTTTCCAAGTTCTCGGTGTTTGCCAGGAAAAGAATTTCAGGACACACCATATAAGCCAAGCAAGTGATAGCTTTTATTGAGAGTGAATGTACTCTCTCAGGGAGAGAGTGGGCAGGCTCAAAAGGGAGAAACTGCATGGGAAGAAAGTCGTTTTAGAGCCTTTGTAGCCTTACTAATTGAGGGGAAGAATATTTAAGGCAAAGGGATTGGCTTTTACTAAGAATTTGGGTAGTAATTCCTAGACTCAGGTACTCTTCTATTTTCATAATTTATATGGTTATCTCAGAACTGTCATAATGATTTCAAGAGAAGAAAAATTTTAAAACCACAATGTAAGTGATATTCTAATTAGCCAAAGTTCACTTAAGGTGTCAGAGATACTGACAAACCAGTTGAGGCCAGTTTTTAACTGCAGTTATTAGCTCCTCTAGTTAGCTTCTGCTTGAGAGTTGTTTACTTTAACACCTGCATCTGCTCTTCAAGCTCCTGCATCTGGTCTCAGCCCTGTCTCCTAGTCTCTTATTCTAACAGTATTGCCATGATATCAAAACCAGACAAGGACACAATAAAAAAAAGAAAACTACAGACCAATATCCCTGATGAATACAGATGCAAAAATCTTCAACAAAATAGTAGCTAACAGAATCCAATAGGACATAAAAAAGATAATACACAATGATCAAGTGGGTTCCATCATCCCAAGGATGCAAGAATAGTTCAATATGCAAATCAATAAATGTGATCCATTATATAAATAGAATTAAGGATAAAAACCATATAATCATCTCAGTAGATACAGAAAAGGCATTTGATAAAATTCAGCATACCTTCATGATAAAGCCCTCAATGAACTAGGCATAGAAGAAACAAACATACCTTAAAATAATAAAGAACATATATGACAAATCCACAACCAACATCATACTGAATGGGGAAAAGTTGAAAGCATTTCCTTTAAGAAGTAGAACAAGACAAGGATGCCCTCCTATTAAACAAAATGCTAAAAATCCCAGCCAGTGCAATCAGGCAACAGAAATAAAAGGATCCAAATTAGAAAAGAGGAAGTCAAATATCCCTGTTTGCTGATAACATGATCTTATATATGGAAAAACCTAAAAACTTTACCAAAAAAATCTTAGATTTAATAAATGAATCTATTAAAGTTTCAGGATACAAAATAATCATACAAAAATCAGTAGTAGCATTTGCATATACCAATAATAACCTAGCTGAGAGTAAAAATCAAGGAGATATCCCATTTACAATAGCTACAAAAAAAAAAATAACCCTAAGAATAAATTTAACCAAAGAAATGAAAGATCTCTACAAAGAAAACTACAAAACACTGATGGAAGAAATTGTAGATGATACAAACAAATGAAAATCATCTCATGTTCATGGGCCAGAAGAATTAATATTGTTAAATTGTTAAAATGACCATAGCTCCCAAAGAAATCTATAGGTTGAATGCAATCCCTTTCAAAACACCAATGTCATTTTTCACAGAATTAGAAAAAAAAATCCTAAAATACATATGGAACCAAAAAAGAACCCAAATAGTCAAAGCAATTCTAAGCAAAAAGAACAAATCTGGGGACATCACATAACCTAACTTCAAATTATATTACAAGGCTATGGTAACCAAAACAACATAGTATTGGTCTACAAATAGACAAATATATCAGTGGAACAGAGTAGAGAATCTAGAAATAAATCCATGTATTTATAGTCAATTGATTTTTGATGATAGTGCCAACACTTTACATCAGGAAAAGGATACCTCTTTAATAAATGGTACTGGGAAAACTGAATTGCTATATGCAGAAGAATGAAATTGAACCCATGTCTCTCACCATATACAAAAATCAACAAAAAGTGGACTAAATGCTTAAATGTAAGACTTGCTACTATAAAAATACCATATGAAAACTTAGAGAAAACTCTTTCGGACATTGGTCTAGGCAAAGAATTTATAACTAAAACATCAAAAACACAGGCAACAAAAACAAAAACAGACAAATGGGGCTTAATTAAACTAAAAAGCTTCTGCATGGCAAAAGTTGCAGGATGAGCAGACAACATGCAGACTGAAAGAAAAAATTTGCAAACTATTTGTCCAACAGGGTACTATTAATAATATTCAGAATATACAAGGAACTCAACTGAACAAAAAGAAAAAAACCTAAATAATCTCATTGCAAATGGGTAAAGGATATGAATAGACATTTTTCAAAAGAAGACATACAAATGGCCTACAGGTATATGAAAAAATGCTCAAAATCACTAATTATCAGAGAAATGCAAATTAATGGCACAAAGAGATATCATCTTACCCTGGTGAGATGGCTGTTATTAAAAAGATACAAAATAGAGGAAAATGGCAGATCAGTGGTGACCTCCTGGCTCTCTTCTCCCAAAGTAGGAGTTGAAGAACGCATACAGCTACACACGAGCGGATCGCTTTCCCACAAGAACAGCATCATGAATCTGCAAAGAAGAAGCAAGGGACAAGCAGCCCTGGAGGGGGGGAATGTGAATTGGACAATCAACCACAAAGTCTGGAAAGTGAGAGATATACAATTGGGAATAGAGTATGGGACAGCTGTACCCATCGGCCAGCCAGGGCAGTGTGATCTGATGCATAGGACTCTTCCTACACATCCACTCAGGCAGGGAAGCACCTGAAGTCAGTGTGAAGTTGTGGCATGGGATGACAGGCTATGTGGAGAAGAGACAATGGTGGGAAACATTTTGAACTCTCCAGTGCTCTGTGCTAGGTCCACACTGGGTGGGGGAGAGACTGGTATGAGTGGACACTTTCTGAGTCTGCAGGAGAGAGTTTGGAGACAGGCACTTTGCCTCTGGTGGTCACCACGACCAGAACAAAGGAGGTGAACGCTGAAAGGGAGGCTCTGTCCCTGGAAACCACCAAAGACTCTGCTGGTGCAGGGTGGGACAGAGTGCAGGAACCCCTACTGGACTGACATGAGACAGTGGGTCAGGTAAGCAGTGGGGACAGTCAGAGGCTGGTTGAAACAGCCTGCCAAACCCAGCACCCACTGTCTGCTGAGTAGTCACCTCCAGTGCTGGCTATCTGTGGGAGGACAGCCACCATTTTGGGGGTCTACAGCCTAGAAATGCTGTGGCATGTTTTGCATCTGGGCACCAACCCTTCACCTGCCCAGCAGGGCAAGCTCAGGCAATGGTCTCAGGCAATGCCTCCACCTCTGCCTGGCAGAGCAGGCTCCACTCTTGGAGGAGGAAGTAACCAGAGAAGCTGTTCTCTGAACATTCTACCCCAGCCCCAACCACTTGCCTTTTCATGCCACCAGGACAAACTCCACCCTTAGAAGTGTGGAGTAAGGAGAGAAGCCACTTTCTAGGCTGAGACACGCTGAGGCCACAGGTGGTGCTCTTCCTCCAGCCAAGCACTTGTATTTCACACCAGCTAGATAAATCCTGCCCTTGGAGGGGTGGGGTAATAAAAGAAGCCACTTTCTAGGCTGAAACACATGGTAGCCTCAGGCAGTGTTCCTCCCCTGGCCCGACCTTGTCTATCCTGCCACTGGGGTAAAGCCAGCCCTTAGAGGTGGTGAGTAATGAAAGAAGGCACTTCCTGGACTGAGACACAGGGCAGACTCAGGCAGTGCCCCGGCCCCAGGTCCAGCAGGGCAGACCCCACCCTTGGAGGAGGGAGAAAGGAGAGAAGACTTTTCTGGGCTTGGACTTGCAGTGGTCTCCGGCAATGCCTCTCCCCCAGCCTGGCAGGGCAGACTCTGACCTTGGAGGCAGAGAGAAGTGAGAAAAGTAGCTTTCCTGTGCAAGTGGCATGAATCTGTGGGACCCTGGAACTAAGCAAAAGGGAGAAGGCTGTTGATTCAGTCCAGCGGGTTGGTTTTGATCATCTGATAAGAACATAATGCTAGGGCTTGCCCTTGGCCCCCAGGCCAATGCCAGCTTTGGGGCTTCTGGTCTGGGAAGGAAAATTATGGCCAGAGACCTCTACAACATAGAGCTAAAAGTCCTTGCTATAGCAATTAGACAAGAGAGGGGAATTAAGGGCATCCAAACAGGGACAGAAGAGATTGTAGAAAACCCCAAGGATTCAACCAAGAGACTCCTGGATTGATAAATGAATTCAGTAAAGTCTCAGGATACAAAATCAATACACACAAATCAGAGGTCTTCATATATACCAGTAACAGTCAAGCCAAAAATCAAATAAAAAATGCAGCACTTTTTATAATAGCCTCAAAGAAAGTTAAATATCTAGGAATCTATTTAACGAAAGAGGTAGAGACATAGACAGGGAGAACTACAAAACACTAAGAAAAGAAATTTTAGAACACGTAAACAGATGAAAAAATCTACCTTGCTCATGAATTCACAGAATCAATATTGTTAAAATGTCTATATTACCCAAAACGATCTACAGAATTAATGCAATCCTTATCAAAGTACCATCATCATTCTTTACAGATCTAGAACAAAATAATTCTGTGCTTTGTATGGAACCAGAGAAGACCTCGTAGAGCCACAGCAATCTTAAGCACAAAGAACAAACTTGGACGTATCAGTCTACCAGACTTCAAGATTTACTACAAGTGTATAGTAACTAAAACAGCATGGAACTGGCACAAGAATGGTAATATAGACCTTTGGAACAGGACTGAAAATCCAGAGATGGACATGAACAGAAACTTTTCAAAAGAAGACAGAATAATGGCTAGCAAGCTTATAAAAAAATGCTCAACATCTAATCAATAGGGAAATGCAAATCAAAACCACAATGAGATATCACCTAAGCCCAATGAGAATGGCCTTTATCAAAAAATTCCAAAACAACAGATGCTGATGAGATGTGGAGAGACAGGAACACTCTTACACTGCTGGTGGGACTGCAAATTGGTGCAACCTCTGTGGAAAAGAATTTGGGGATACCTCAAAGAGCTAAAAATTGAAATACCATGTGATCTAGCAATAGCACTATTAGGCATCTACCCAAAGGAACAAAAGACATTCTATAATAAGGACATCTGCACTCAAATGTTTATAGCAGCACAATTCACTTTTGTGAGGATGTGGAAACAACCTAATTCCCATCAAACCATGAGTGGATTAATAAAATATGGTATATGTATACAATGGAATACTACTCAATTACTAAAAACAGTGGTGATCTAGCACCTCTTATATTTTCCTAGATAGAGCTTGAGCTCATCCTCCAAAGTGAGGTACCACAAGAATGGAAGAATAAGCACCACATGTACTCATCATCAAACTGGCACTAACTGATCAACACTAAGGTGCTCACACAGTAGTAATATTCTTTGGGTTTTGGGGGTTTGGGGGGGTAAACTCACAACTAATGGACATGGTGAGCATTGCAGGGGGAAAGGGGCACACCTCAAATCATGGCTTGGGTATGGCGAAGTCATAACATGTAACCAAAATGTTTGTACCCCCATAATATTCTGATAGTAAAAAAATAAAATAAAATAAAAATTTAAAAATTTAAAAAAATATAGGAAATAGAGATTGGTGAGGATGCAGAGAAAAGGGAACTCAAACACTGTTCATGGCAATGTAAATTAGTACAGCCCCAGTGGAAAACTGCATGGAGATTTCTCAAAGGGCTGAAAATAGAATTACCATATAATCCAGCAATTCCACTATGGCTGTCTACCCAAACGGAAAAAAAAGATCAATTTATCCAAAGGATACTTGCATTCATATGTTTATTGCAGTACTTACTATTCACAATAGCAAAGATATGGAAACAACCTAATTGTCCATCAAACAATGATTGAATAAAGAAAACTTGGTATATATACATGACAGAATATTATTCAGCCATAAAAAGAAGGAAATAATGTCCTTTACAACAACATCGATTGAACTGAAGGTCACTATCTTGAGTAAAACAAGCTAGATACAGAAAGTCAAATATCACATGTTCTCACTCGTAAGTAGGTGCTAAAATATGTGTACACGGGTAACAAAAGAGTATTTTTACCCCATAAAGTGATATAAATAAAAAATAATAAAATTAAAATTAAATTAAAAAGTAAAAATAGCCCATGCAAAAGTTCCCTATGGTCATGTGGGCCATAGCCATCAATATGGAGGCCATCCAGAATCTTGTCTAGGGCCAGTATGACAAATTCAGTCCCCAACCCCCAGCACCTTCTTTACATAATCATCTAAATTTGCTTTATCCACCTGGTTCTTAGGGAGTGCCTCCTTTTATCTTGCCACCTACATTCTGTGTAGTCCCTTCAGTGTTAATTCTCCAGGATTTTCCCAGTTTAGTCTTTCCTTTTGATAATCCTGTGTAAATTCTGCACCAGTTTCAAGACCCTCTCAGCCATGTCTGTTAATCATGAGGACTTGATCAATGCATCCCTGCATACAGATACCAAATAGTCACATAATCTATTTTGAGCAGATCCATTCCATAGTTCCAAAATAACTGCATACAGTGGGAAAGGGCACCACAAGGAAGACAATTGAATTATTTATTAAACATTCAACCAACATACTGAGCCATTCATATAAGCCAATAATCTACCATGCTGACCAGACCAAAAAAAAAAGTAGCTTCTCCTCACAAGCTTATAATGATTCCCAGTGAATTGCAATATAAAGATTTTTTAAGGTTAAAGTATAAGTTTCAATTTTTAACTTTTAAATTGTCTCTATTTATATTTTTATCCAAGTACTATATTCATATAGCTTTAAAAATCTAACAGTATTATGTGAATTTTAAAAAAATTAGCAGCACTCCAGCCCCACACACTCCTCACTTAAAATTTCCAACCAAAAGAGGCAACCTGTTTCAAATCCCTTAATTATCTTGTAATTTAAGAATATTTTATTTATTTTTGTGAACAAACGTGTGATATTTATTATATGCCAGGCACTTTTTTAAGTGCTTTAAAATTTACTGAGTCCGCATAATAACCTACAAGGCAGCAATTCCTACTTTCTGGATAAGAAACTGAGACAAAAAGATTAACATGCTCAAGGTCACACAGCCATCAAGTCTAACCCAAGCTTAATATATTAAAAGCCTAGGCCGGGCACGGTGGCTCACGCCTGTAATCCTAGCACTCTGGGAGGCTGAGGCGGGTGGATCGCTCAAGGTCAGGAGTTCGAAACCAGCCTGAGCAAGAGCGAGACCCTGTCTCTACTCTAAATAGAAAGAAATTAATTGGCCAACTAAAAATATATGTAAAAAATTAGCTGGGCATGGTGGCGCATGCCTGTAGTCCCAGCTACTCAGGAGGCTGAGGCAGAAGGATCACTTGAGCCCAGAAGTTTGAGGTTGCTGTGAGCTAGGCTGATGCCACGGCACTCTACAGCCTGGGCAACAGAGTGAGACTCTGTCTCAAAAAAAAAAAAAAAAAAAGCCTAGACTTCCCCACTATGCAAGTCATCCACGTAACAACAAAAAAAAAAAACCTTGTACACACCCTAAATCTATTTAAATAATAAAAAAGAAATATATTACTAGAGCCCTCATTAATTAATGAATTAAATGCAGTTTTTGACATGTGCTCGTCTTATATTTGTGTGAAAGTTATGATTTAAACTTTGTTTAAAACCCTTATTCTATAACAGAAGGAAATAACTGGAAAGTGATCATTGGATTTAATCATTAGGGCAAGATCTGCTTGGGAGGTTGATAAGAGCAGAAAACAGATTGTAGCTGGACACAGTGGCCTGTGCTTGAAATTCCAGCTACTCAAGAGGCCGAGGTGGGAAGATCACTTGGGGCCAGGAGTTTAAGACTAGCTTACGTTAAAAAAAAAAAGTCTAAACCAAGTAAGTCTGGTTCAAACCTATGCTTGTAGTCTCAACTATATACATTTCTAAGAAATAGTCTTGGACAGCTATTTATTAATTTTTCAACTTTGACACTAACTATTGATTTTCTATGATGAAAATAGGATATGGCTATCTTATAACACACAAAATACAAACACATACATACACGTTTTTCCCCAGTATCATTAAGATTTTTCCTTAAATCACTATTCAGTTTGCATTTTTGTAAGAGCTGATTCATGCAATGTACTTTGGTTACATTTCCTTTCTTGTATAGCTTTTTGTTTTTAATATATTATTTTCAAGAATAATATCTGAACTGTGGAAAATAGTTCATGTTTTTTTTTGTTAGTCATCTAAAGTAGGCCTTATCTCTGATCTCAATAGGCTTGTATCAGCCCTATTTATCACCCTAAACAGTTTTTAGAAGACTCACTACTGTACATAAAGAGATTAACCATTCAGGGTCTCCTATATCATATATGGTCCACATTATGCTCATAAAGAACATAGATTTAACTGAAAGACTGTATACAATGTCTTATTTATGTACATACTTCCTCCCTTTTATCAGAATATGTTTCATTGCTAAACTTACTGAAACTGAAATTATATACATTTGCCTGAGTAATGCTGAACAGGTATCTAGGAAACTAGAATTTCTACAATTCTCCTTTGAAGAATGATCCTACTTCCACTCCCAACCCCACATAGAGAATGCTTGGAAAAAGCAATTAAAGAACATTTAGCTATTGCTTCTTTTACTTTTATCAAAAAAGAAAAGTCAAGTCAAAACTATTTTATAACTCATCAAGCTGTACAAATCACAAACACACAAAAAGGAAATTATAAGGAAAAAGTCATATATTGAATTTAAAATTTGTGGATGATAACTTATAAGGAAATACAACATTGTTAAAATTAAAGGTACATTAAATAACATTAAGTATGTAGTATCACTGAAATAATTTCTAAATTTGTTGAAAGTTTACTGTTTTAAATGCACATAGTAACTTGGAATGGGTTAATCTGTTTTTACAATTAAGTTTTTGAATGCAAATAGATAATTATAAATGAAAAACTTCAAATTTCTTGAAAAAAATCCTTTATAAATAAAGCTTCCCTTAGTTACATTATTTCCTTAAAAACGTGTTTCAAATAATGTAAAAACTAACTTCCATTTAGTCTACTTCCTCATAAACACAAATATTGAGTCAGTAAAACCTATATTCATAACACCAAATCAAAATAACCTCATGGTTTTAAAATCAGATACTATAACAAACTCACATATCAACCATTTAGACTTCTCCCTTCTCAAAATTACCTTTCATTTTTTAACTTGAAAAGAAGAACATAGAGTAAACCCAAAATACTTATTGATAAGAAAGATATTTGAAATTATAATTCTATTCATGTCCAAAGTTATCAGAATTACAAATCCCAACATTGTATTTATACATAAGTTTTTCTAAACACTATTATTGCAAATACCTCAGCTACTATGGGAAAGTTCAGAATTTAATCTTGTATTCAAAACCCAATCTCTCTGTGGTGCAGGCTGTGAAAATATTAACATTTTTCTTCAGTATCAGCTCAACACAGTAAAAAAAAATAAACCATTTGGCATAATTCATTCTGTCAGGAGGGAATCAATCAAGTCATCCTCTACAGCAGAGACTCAACTATAGAATACGAGTGATGGATCAGGCCCAAGAACCTACAAAGAAGGTTCAAATCACCATATATGTAAAAAATTGACATTAAAAAGAAGATGACAATGGCAGGTTTCTGACAAACCATCTGCAAATATATTCTACATCTTTTGTACAGGCTTGAACTTCAATCAAACACAGAGTAAAGAGAGTAAACTCAACATATTTATCAAAAAAGAGAAAAGAAAAATCAAAGGGTTTGATTTAAAAATGTTTAGCTACTAAATAATTTTGGGTTTTTTTGGCACGTGGGAATCTTCATTTTTTTATTTCAATAGATTTAGAGGTACAAGTGGTTTGGGGTGTAGTGCTGATGTCTAGGTTTTCAGTGTCCTTGTTACTCAAATAGTGTACATTGCACCCAATAGGCAGTTATTCTTCCCTCACTACTGCTCACTCTACCCACTTCTGAATTTCCAGTGTCTATTGTACCATTCTGCATGGCCCTGCACATCTGTAGCTTAGCTCCCTCTTATAAGTGATAACATGCAATATTTGATTCTCTATTCCTGCATTACTTCATTTGGGATAACGGCCTCCAGTTCCAACCAAGTTGCTGCAAAAGACAATATTTCATTCCTTTTTATGGCTGAATAATATTCTATGATGTATGTACATATATATCACATTGTCTTTAACCACTCCTCAGTTGATGTGCATTTAGGTTGATTCCATATCCTTGCAATTGTGAATTGTGTTGTGATAAACATGCAATTGCAGGTGCCTTTTTAATATAATGACTTCCTTTCATTTGGGTAGCCCAAGTAATGGGATTGCTGGATCAAATGGTAGATCTACTTTTAATTCTTTGAAAAATCTCCATGCTGTTTTCCATAGAGACTTTACATTCCCTATATACAGTGGAAATTTACATTCCCACTAACAGTGTATAAGCACTACCTTTTCACGGTATCTATGCCAACATCTATTGTTTTTTGACTTTTTAATAATGGTCATTCTCACAGAGGTAAGGTAATATCTCATCATGATTTTAATTTGCATTTATCCAATGATTAGTGATATTGAGCATTTTTTCACATCTGTTGGCCATTTGTCTTTTTAAGAAAAATATTCATGTCTTTTGCCCACTTTTTAATGGGGTTCTTGGGTTTTTCCTTATTGAGTTGTTTGAATTCCTCGTTCATGAATATTTTTCCCATTCTGTACATTATCTACTTACTGTTGATTATTTTGGTGTGCAGAAGTTTTTTAAATATCATTTATTTTATTTATAAACAAAACAATTTTAAAAGTTAATAATCAGCTCTGTTTCTCCACAACTCTCTAATCCCAAACCCTAAAATTAAAATATATTAATAGTTTTATTAATAGGTTTTGTTTGTTTTGAGACAGAGTCTTGCTCTATTGCCCTGGCTAGAGTGCTGTGGCATCAGCCTAGCTCGCAGCAACCTCAAACTCCTGGGCTCAAGCAACCCTTCTGCCTCAGCCTCCCGAGTAGCTGGGATTAGAGGCATGTGCTACCATGCCCGGCTGATTTTTTTCTACATATTTTTAGTTGTCCAATTAATTTCTTTCTATTATTAGTAGTGACGGGGTCTCATTCTTGCTCAGGCTAGTCTCAAACTCCTAAACTCAAATGATCCGCCTGCCTCGGCCTCCTGTAGTTTCTGGATAAGCCACCACACCCAGCCTAATTAGTAAATTTTATAGGCATCATCAGCCGACACAGGTTTATGCTAGTCCTGTATCTAACCTGAAAGGAGCAAGTAATATATCTTATGAGGCTGATACACTCAACAAAGATAAAATTCTGAGTTCAGATTCAGCAGCTCAGCAACAGCTCTAAAACTCCCAGTCACTTTGTTGCACCAGTCCTACCCCAATGCCAGATTGAGTTTTCTTTATAGATAATAGACCTGACATCTGAAATACACATTTGAAGTGGAGTTGCTTCTCCCAAATGCGGCCTATACACCAGTGGATGGGATTCTGCCAACCCCTGTGGCACTCTGTTGCAGAGTTCTGGGTCTCAACATGTCTGGCACTTAAACACAAAGATCAGCAATAAGTGGAAGAGGAGCATATCAAAAGATCATTCTAAGAATCTGATAAAATTACTCCAAAGATTTACATATATTTTTTAAAAAAGAGGAATTATATATAACTTACAAACAGCTAATTTAAAATGTAAAGATAGATAGAGAATAAACAAAAAATATATGAGTTTTGGCCGGGCGCGGTGGCTTACGCCTGTAATCCTAGCATTCTGGGAGGCCGAGGCGGGCGGATTGCTCAAGGTCAGGAGTTCGAAACCAGCCTGGCAAGAGTGAGACCCCATCTCTACTAAAATAGAAAGAAAGAAATTAATTGGCCAACTAAAGATATATATAGAAAAAATTAGCTGGGCATGGTGGCACATGCCTGTAGTCCCAGCTACTCGGGAGGCTGAGGCAGGAGGATTGCTTGAGCCCAGGAGTTTGAGGTTGCTGTGAGCTAAGCTGACTCCACGGCACTCACTCTAGCCCGGGCAACAGAGTGAGCCTCTGTCTCAAAAAAAAAAAAAAAAAAAAAAATATATATATATATATATATATATATATGAGTTTTCTGCTCTGGCCATGATGGAATAAAAGTTCAGACTCACCCTCTTACAATAAACAACTAGAAAATGGGACAAAATTTATGAAGCAATTCTTTAGAGACATTGAATAATAGGAAACACAGGCTATGTGAAATTCACTTAAATATAAAAACATGGATAAATAAAGTAAATGTGGAGAGTAAGATATATAATGCAAAAACTAGAAGGGCTGTTTTAATATCAGATTTAATAGACTCAAGAATAAGGATTATTACCAGGGTAAAGAGGAATGTTCATAAAGAGGTCAATTCTACAAGAATGTAACAACCTTAAATATGTATATACCTAATAACAGAGTTTCAAATGCATGTAGCAGAAATTGACAGAACTGATAGAAGTAAAAACATACACATTAGAGATTACAGCACTCCTCTTTAAGGGAGTTGTTACAATACTAGAAAGAAAATAAGTAAGGATAAAGAAGACATGAAAAACAATAACAACCATTTTTAACTAATTGAAATTTTCATTTTATTTTTTTAAATTTCAACAGAATTTGGGGGTACAAGAGAGTTTTGTTACATGGATGAATTGCATAGTGGTGAAGTCAGGGATTTTAGTGTACCTGACACCCAAATAGTACCTGATAGGTAATTTTTGATCCCTCACTTCCCCCCCCAACATCCCTGCTTCTGAGTCTCCAAAGACTATGATACCACCCTGTATGTCCATGTGTACCCATTGTTAAGCTTCCACTTATAAGAGGAAGCTTATAAGTGAGGCGTTCAGTTTTTCTGTTTCTGAGATACTTCACTCAGAATAATGGCCTAAAGTTCCATCCATATTGCTGCAAGACATTATTTCATTTTTTATGGCTGAGTAGTATTCCATGATGTATACATACCACATTTCTTTATCCACTCATCAGTTGATGGGTACTTAGGTAAACTCCATATCTTTGCAATTATAAATTGTGATTCAATAAACATGAGAGTGCATATGTCTTTTTTATAAAATGACTTCTTTTCCTTTGGGTACTCAGCAGTGGGACTGCTAAATCAAATGGTATAATTTCTTTGAGGAATCTTCATACTGTTTTTCATAGATGTTGTACTAATTTACATTCCCATCAATAGGGAATAAGCATTACCTTTCACTGCATCTAGGCCAACACCTACTGTCTTTTTTACTTTTTAATAGTAGCCATTCTGGCAGGGGGTAAGGTGGTATTTCATTGTGATTTTAATTTACATTTCACTGGTGACTAGTGATGTCAAACATTTTTTCATATATTTGTTGGCCTTTGTATATCTTCTTTTGAAAAATGTCTGTTCATGTGTTTTGCCCACTTTTTATGGGGTTGTTTTTTTCTTGGTGATTTGAGTTCCTTGTGTATTCTAGATATTAGTCTTTTGTCAGATGTATAGTTTGTGAATACTTTTTCCCATTCTGTAAGTCACTTATTTACTCTGTTGGTTATTTCTTTTGCTGTGCAGAAACTTCTTAGCTTAATTAAGTTCCATTTATTTATTTTCATTTTTGTTGTATTTGCTTTTGGGGTCAATGTCCAGAAGAGTTTTCCCTAAATTTTCTTCTAGAATTTTGTTTTATTTTATTTTATTGTTTTTGAGACAGAGTCTCAAATCTTTGAAAAATGATGTTAGTATTTTAATAGGGGTTGCATTGAATCTATAGATCACTTTAGGTAGTATAGACATTTTAACAACATTAAATTGTTGAATGTGGTCTCTCAAAATATCTTATTATATTATATTTACTTATTTTTGGACAGTAGTTGACCATGGGTAACCAAAATCATGGAAAGTGAAGTCTACAGACAAGGGAGACTATTGTATTATTTTCATTTAACTTCTGGTAACATCAAAGTCAACATGAATTATTCCTGATTACCTTAAACG
>CAUYRT010072956.1:0-74081 GCA_963574885.1 Lepilemur ruficaudatus
TTACGCTTCATACAGAACAAGAGAAGACCCCGTATAGCAAAAGCAATCCTAGGCAATAAAAACAAAATGGGAGGTATCAATTTACCAGATTTCAAATTATACTACAAGCCTATAGTAATTAAAACAGCTTGTGACTGGCACAAGAACAGGGACATTGACCAGTGGAACAGAACAGAGAACCCAGATATAAAACCATCTTCATATAGCCATCTAATCTTCGACAAAGCAGACAAAAACATACAGTGGGGAAAAGAATCCTTATTCAATAAATGGTGCTGGGAAAACTGGATAGCCACATGTAGAAGACTGAAGCAGGATCCACACCTTTCACCTCTGACAAAAATCAACTCATGCTGGATAACAGACTTAAACCTAAGGTATGAAACTATTAGAATTCTAGAGGAAAACATTGGAAATACACTTCTAGACATTGGCCTAGGCAAAGAATTTATGAAGAAGACCCCAAAGGCAATTGCAGCAACAACGAAAATAAATAAATGGGACCTGATCAAACTAAAAAGCTTCTGCACAGCCAAAGAAACCGTCACAAGAGCAAACAGACAACCTACAGAATGGGAGAAAATTTTCGCATGCTACACATCTGATAAGAGGCTGATAACTAGAAGCTATTTAGAACTTAGGAAAATCAGCAAGAAAAAATCAAACCACCCTATCAAAAAGTGGGCAAAGGATATGAACAGAAACTTTTCAAAAGAAGACAGAGTAGTGGCCAACAAACATATGAAAAAATGCTCAACATCTCTAATCATCAGGGAAATGCAAATCAAAACCGCAATGAGATATCACTAATCTCCAGTGAGAATGGCCTTTAGCAAAAAATCACAAAAAAATAAATGTGGGCATGGATGCGGAGAGATAGGAACACTCCTACACTGCTGGTGGAACTGCAAACTAGTGCAACCCCTGTGGAAAGCAATTTGCAGATACCTGAAAGCGATACAAGTAGATCTACCATTTGATCCAGCAATCCCACTACTGGGCATCTACCCAAAGAACAAAAGACACTCTATAAAAAAGACACTTGCACTCGAATGTTTATAGCAGCACAACTCACAATTGAAAAATTGTGGAAACAACCCAAGTGCCCATCAGTACACGAGTGGATTAATAAAATGTGGTATATGTATACCATGGAGTACTGTTCAGCTATAAGAAACAATGGTGACATAGCACCTCTTGTATTTTCCTGGATGGAGCTGAAATCCATTCTACTAAGTGAAGTATCCCAAGAATGGATGGACAGGCACCACATGTACTCACCAGCAAATTGGTATTAGCTGATCAACACCTCAGTGACCACATAGGAACAACATTTATCGGGTGTTGGGCAGATGGAAGGGGGGAGGAGGGGATGGGTATATACATACATAATGAGTGTGAAGTGCACCATCTAGGGGATGGTCAGGCTTGAGGATCTAACTGCAGGGGAGAGGGGTGGCAAGGGAAATGTATGTAACCTTAACATTTGTACCCCCACGATATGCTGAAATTAAAAACAAAAAGAAAAAAATAAGAGAGTATACTTCAGAGGTTGCTTGATCTGTAGCTAAGGAGAGCTGCTAATACATTATTCAGGGCTCTTTCGCCACTCTTGCAGATCAGCTCCTGATGTGGAGTATCAATTGTTGCAATTGCTGAAGACTCTGGTGAAGATTTTCCTTCCCAGAACACAAGCCCCTAAGCTGGCAACAGCCTGGGTGATAAAGGAAAGCCCTTGTGTTATGATCTTATCAGATGATCAAAACTAACCCATTTTACCAAGTCAGCAATCTGTCCCCTTTTGCTTAGTTCCAAGGTCCCACAGATTTAAGCTAGTCACACAGGGAAATTGACTTTTCTCCTTCCCTCTGCCTTCAAAGGCTGAGTTTGTCCTGGAGGGCTGGGGGAGGTTGTATTGGCTGAGACTGCCAGCAGTTCCAGCCCAGAAAATATCTTCTCTTGTTTCTCCCCTGCTCGAAGTGGGGGGAGACTGCCCTGCCAGAGAGGAAGATAACCCACCAGATGGGGAAAGGGCACTCCCTGGGGCCACTGGTCATCTCAGCCCAGGAAGTGGCTATTCTCATTATTCTGCCCCTCTAAAGGCGGAGTTTGTCTAGTTGGTACAAACTACACACCTCCGGGATGCTGGAGAAGCCCTGCCCAAGGCCACTGAGGGTTGTAGATCAGAACACAGCCTGCCTCACTACTCAGCCCCTCCAGAGGCAGGCTCAGTCCCTTTTGTATGAAATACCAGTGGCCTGGTCACAGCCAGGGGCCATCCACCCCCTTGGTGGATCTCAGTCCAGAAAGAGGCCTCCTTTGCCACTCTGCCCTTCCAAAGGTGGGGTCTGTCCCTTTGGTAGGAGGCACTGGCAACCAGGTTGCAGCAAAGAGTTGACTGCAGTCCTCAGGTAGAAAAGCAGTGTCCCTTGCTACTACACCCTTTCGGGGGGGGGATGTCTGGCCCTTTGGTGCAAATTCCCCAGTGGTGGAGACTAAACAAAGGGAGTGGTGCCGATCCTGCTGTGGGTGTCAGCTAGAAAAGTGGCCTCTTCTCTGACTCCACTCTTAGGGGTGGAGTCTGTCCCTTTGGCACAAAGCACCCAGGTGGCCAAGTCACAGTAAAGTCACAATGGTGATGCCACCATGGGTTACAGCTCAAAAAGTGGCCTCCTTTGCTACTACACCATTTCGGGAGTGGGATCTGTCCCTTTGGTGCAAAGCAGTCCAGAGACGAAGACCAAGCAAATGGGTGGTACCGATCCTGCCACAGGTCTCGGCTCAAAAAGTGGCCTCTTTCACTACTCTGCTCTTAGGGGTGGAGTCTCTTTGGAACAAAGCACCCGGGTGGCCAAGTCGCAGGAAAGTGGATGTGGTGATGCTGCCCCGGGTCATGGCTCGAAAAGCAGCCTCCTTTGCTACTCTGCCATTCTAAGGGTGGGGTCTGGCCTTTTGGTGCTAAATGCACACAGCTGGGTGGGATGGGGGGCCGCCTGAGACCACCTGGTGACTCAGCCAAGAAAGTGACCTCTCTCCCTTTTCCACTGCTTCAAAGGCAGAGATTGAGCAGCCAGTACAAAAATGCCCATGGCAGGGTTTGGGGAGAAAGTGGCTTCTCTCGTTACTCCCCTCCTCCAAGCAAAGGACCTGCTCTGCCAGGCAGGGGCAGGAGTGTTGCCTGAGTCCATTGCCTGGCAACACGCCCTGGTGATTTTAGGCCATGGACACTCAACATGCCCACCCCCTGAAAGCCAGTGCTGGAGATGACTGCATGGTGGGTAGCAGAGCTGGATTTGGCATGCTGTCTCTAAGAGCTGCCTGCTTAGCCCACTGCTTCCCTAACACACCGACTAACAACTGTTCAGTAGGAGGGATCTATGCTCTGTCCCACTCTGCACCAGCGATTTCTGAGGGCAGAGCCTCCTTTTTGGTGTTCACCTCCCGTGTTCTGGTCCTGATGGCCTCCTGAAGTGAGAAGCTTGTCTCCAAGCTCCCTCTTGTGGAACTGAGAAGTGTCTTCTCGGACCAGTCCCTCCCTCACCCAAAGCAGGCGAAGCACAGCACACTGGAGAGTTCAAAATGTTTCTCACTCCTGTCTCTACTTCGCACAGCCTGTTGGCCCATTCTACAACTTCTCACTGACTTGAGGTGCTTCCCTGCCTGTGTGGGTGTGGAGGTTGGTGGAGGAAGAGTTGTCCTCCTGTGAGTCAGATCACACTGCACCAGCCAGCCCACAGGTGCGGCCATCTCACGCTCTATTCCCTATTGTATATCTCGCACTCTCTGGACTTTGCGGTCAATTCTCCGATTCACCTTTTATTTTTTTTTTCAATTGCTGCTTGTCTCTTGCTGTTTCTCTGCAGATTCACGAAGCTGATCCTGTGGGAAAGTGATTCACTCAAGAATAGTTGTCCATGTTCTTCACCTCCTATTCTTAGAGCAGGTGGTCACCCCTAATCTGCCACATTCCCAAGCTCTGATTATTTTTTTTGATAAGCAGCTGAATTCGATTTGCTAGTATTTTGTTGAGACTTTTTGCACCTATATTCATAAGGGATATTGGTCTATAGTTTTATTTTATGTTGCGTCCTTTCCTGGTTTTGGTATCAGGATGATGTTGGCTTCATAAAATGTGTTTGGGAGGGTTCCATCCTTCTCGATGTTGTGGAGTAATTTCTGCAGGATAGGTACCAGTTCTTCTTTGTAGGTATGGTAAAATTCCAGTGTGAAACCATCTGGTCCGGGACTTTTCTGTTTCAGCATGTTTTTTATTGCTGTTTCAATTTCTGTACTTGATGTTGGTCCGTTCAGTAATTCTATTGCTTTCTGATTGAGCCTAAGGAGGCTGTGTGTTTCTCAGATTTTGTCTATTTCCCACACATTCTCCAGTTTATGTGCATAGAGGTTTTTATAGTATTCTTAGATGATATTTGGTATTTCTGTGGCATCAGTTGTAATTTCTTTTTCATTCCTGATGGAGCTTATTAGAGTTCTTTTATTCTGCTTCTCATTAATCTACCAAGAGGTGTGTCAATTTTTCACTTTTTCAAAGAACTAACTTTTTTGTTTTATTAATATTCTGTATCATTTTTTTGTTATCAATTTTATTTAGTTCTGCCCTGGTCTTTCTTATTTCTTTTCTTCTGCTGGGTTTTGGGTCAGTTTGCTCATCCTTTTCCAGTTCTTTGAGATGATTTATTAGGTTGTTTATTTGTGATCTTTCTGTTTTTTGTATGTAGGCATTTATGGACATAAATTTTCCTCTCAGGATTGCTTTAGCTGTGTTCCACATATTTTGATAACTTGTATTTTCTTTTTCATTTAGTTCAAAGAATCTCTTGATTTCCATCTTGACTTCCTCCTTAATGAAATAATCGTTCAGCAGAAGGTTGTTTAGTTTCCATGACTTTGTGTAGAGATGAGAGTTTCTGTTGGAGTTGATTTCTAATTTTATTCCACTGTGGTCTGAGAAGAGGCAAGGTATAATTTCTATTTTTTAAAATATTTTTTGAGACATGCTTTGTGGCCTAGGATATGGTCAGTTTTAGAGAATGTCCCATGGGCTGATGAGAAAAAAATGTATATCCAGTGGTTTTTGGGAAGAATGCTTTGTAAATGTCAGTCAGGCCCATTTGTTCTATAGTTCTGTTTAAGTTCATTATTTCTTTGTTAATTTTCTGCTTGGAGGATAGGTTCTGTTCTATCAGAGGGGTGTTGAAATCTCTGGCTATTATGGTGTTGCTGTTTATCTTTTTGTTTATATCAAGTATGGTTTGCTTTATGAATCTAAGTTCACGTGACTTAGGTGCATAAATATTTACAATTGTTATGTCTTCTTGTTGAATTGCACCCTTCCCCATTATATAGTGACCCTCTTTGTCTTTCATTACTTTTGTTGATTTGAAGACTAAGATAACAGAAATCAGAACTGCCACACCAGCTTTCTTTTGGCTTACATTTGCTTGAAATATTGTTTTCCATCTCTTCCCCTTGAGTCTGAATGCATCCTTGTGGGTTAGATGTGTTTCCTGAAGACACCAGATACTTGTTTTTTGTATATTTATCCATTTGGCCAATGTATGTCTCTTTAGTGGGAAGTTCAAGCCATTCACATTTATTGAGAGAATTGATAAGTTGGTAACATTTCTGTTCCTCCTGTTGAGTTGAACTTTGTTTCTTTGATTTCTGTCTTGAGCTTTTGTGATATCTGGCCTTTGACCTTTAGCTTTTGGATGATTTTACATTTGTGAGTGTTTATTGAGCTCATCCATGTGTAACACTGTTTTGAGTACTTCCTAGAGGACAGGTCTCATCTTGATGAATTCACTCAGTTTTTACTTGTCTGAGAAGGTCTTTATTTTTCCTTTGTATACAAAATTTAGTTTTACAGAGTACAAGATTCTAGGCTGGGCATAATTCTGTTTGAGAAGAGTGGGAATGGAGCCCCAGTCTCTTCTTGCTTATAAGGTCTCAGTTGAGAAGTATGCTGTTGTCTGATCAGTTTTCCTTTGTAAATTACCTCCTTCTTCACCTTACAGCTCATAGGAGGACCTCTTTGTGGTTACTTTGGTCATTTTGATGACTCTGCGTAGTGGTGTCTTCCTGTTTATGATGAATCTCCCAGGATTCGTTTGAGCTTCTTGTACTTGGATATCTAGATTTTTAGAAAGACCTGAGAAATTTTCCTCTATTATATCCTCAAATAGCTTATCCAACCCTTGTGTATTTTCTTCTTCACCATCAGGGATTCTGGAATTGAGTTCTTGATTTGATTCTCAGGTTGGTTGCTATTAGTATATAGAAATTCTACTGATTTCTGTATATTGATTTTGTAACCTGAGACATACCAAGTAAATAATTTTAAACAATATTTATGAACATAAATTTCATAACAGTAACATTATATTTCCGAACAATTGAGATTTTTCCTACCACCAGCTTTGGATAGTCAAATGATCCATGTAGTGATTTTCAAATTTATGTATAGTTAAGTATCTCTTTTTAAACATGCCATCTTTCACAAAAGTATACTTTTATAAAATACAATAAAATTTATTTACTAACAAAGTGAAAATTAAAAAGCAAAAATACACAAAATTCAAGCCTACTGATCACATTGTCATTTGGCAGCAAAGTCAAATTTCTATCAACATTTCTAAATGTTTGTTCTTAATGTCATTGTTATCTTACCTTGGATCAATTGATAGACCCTCACCAGTCTCCAGTCATTCACTGAGTAACCCTGATAGAAAACTTTTGATTAGTGCTTCTAAAACTTTCATATGCACATAAATCACATGGGCATTTTATTAACATGTAGATTAAAATGGGTTTGGAGTTGAGACTAGATTCCACATTCCTAGCGAGTTACCAGGGGAAGCGTTCAATGCTGCAGGTTTGTAGACCACAATTTCAGCTACAAACCAGAAGAATATAAGCTCCCTGTGGGGAAAAACAAGTTTTTGTATATTTATTTCTATATCTCTTATGCCCAACACAATGCCAGGCACACAGTATGTGGATAAGAAATGTGCAAAGTATAAAGAAGCTCCATTGCATGGATCCATGCACTTTCTTGATTTGAAAAATAATTCCATAACCTTTTGATTATGGGTGAAGACAGTGACAAAGGATCTTTTTGAAAAATATCCAATCTGTCATAAAAGTACAATTTTTAAAAATATTTTAAATTAATTACTAGAATAGTTAAACTAAAAAATAAAAATATACAAAATTCAAGGCCGTGTTTGGATTTTGCAGCAATATAAAATTTCATATGCTGTGATTCTATCAATTATTCTACATTTATGAAGCTATGGTTCAAGGAAAGGATTGCTTTAAGCTGCATGAACCACTGCATGCTGATTCTATAACAGTGATTAGTAAAGGTATTTCTTCAATAGGTAAAGATTGTTTTTAATACCCTGATAATGCAACCATGACTTGAATAGATGTCAAAATTTTGTGTTTGTTTGTTTTTCCTTTTTTCCTCCTTTAGCTGAGCCGATCACATTGACTGGATAGACTTGTGAAGCTGATTATACATGCAAAATGGCATGAGCATGATAAGGTATAAGCAGCTAGGAGGCAACGTTCCATGAAAGCTGTTCTTAGTATTGTGTTAATAATTTCAACAGGACATTAACTTCTAAGTGAGACATTTTACCAAGTTTGTGACTCGTGTCACTGTCATCAAGTTTTTCTGTTTTATGTCTACTTTCTCTTGGCAAATTTTGACATGGTGGTTTTAACAAAAGAAGCTTTCAAAAAGCTTGCAAAAAAGCTTATGAGTGTTCTCTAAGTTAAATAATTCTGTCAAAATCTGATTTCAAAGTACGCAACATAACTGAACCTGTTCTTTGAGTTATAGCCAATGGCTTTCAAAATGAGGTGAGAGAAGGTTTTAACAAAACACGCTGCAGTCAACTAGTCAAGTAAGAGACCATCAGTGATTTAAATGTCAATGCCTTATATGTGCCTACTTGCTAGATGTGTTCTGTAAAAGCCCTTTGTGTTCTTGATGCCATGGGACTGCCCCAACATTTCTTTCTCATTTGTAGTGCTTGAATTTGATTATTAATATACACCGCAGAAACTGAGAACAGCCCTGGGGATGATTATTGTCAATAAAAAAAGCTTTAGATTCCCTTAAAGGACAATCAGGGATTTGCCTATTGGTGTATGAATCAATCAACAGCACTTTTGGTACTCGTAACATTTATGCTACCCTTAATATTTTATAACTTGTGTTTGTAAATTCACTTAAGAGTCTAATTACTTACTTTATCACTCTAATTTGGTAAATATGGACTGCTATTAAGTTCATCCATGCCAAATCATGAAAATGGTTTATTCCTTCCTGAGCTTGATTTTAAGGAGGAAGATTATCTGCAGAGAAACTAGAAAATCCCATCCTGAACCCCCCCTGAGGAGAGGGGGAGGGGAGGGGCGGAGTAGGGGGAAGAATGGTGGGCATTTCCCAGACTTGATAGTGCAAGATGCAACACAATCTGCCACGTGAAGGGGAAAAGCTGTCTTGGTCAGCTTTGATCTTCCACAAGACAATGGAACCAGAGACTAACAAGATCAGAGCTTGGGTGACCAATCTTGGGAAAAGCAGGACTTCCTCATATGAAGTGCAAAGGTCCATGAGGTGAAGAGTCTATGTACAAATTGTAAGCAAAATTTTGAGTATATGCGTGTACCCATCAAAGGGGTCATTCGTTCTCAAATCCTGAACTAGAGAAAGGGACTAAATCAGTTGCAGGCTAGGATAAAAAAGCCACCAGATGCACTTAGAGTCAGCCAAGTCTGAGAGCTCTCAAAGCCATCACTGAAAACTTGGAACATGGATTCAAGGAGACGACTGAGCACTTGTTTTTGCATTCTCCTTCCCAATTGTATTTCATGTCTTTTGAAAACAAGGCCTTGGGAATACCCAGATTTAAGTATGCATTTGGACTTGGACCACTGTTGCAGGAGTCTTAGGGATCCTCGTACATATGCTTGAGTCATTCATTCACTGATGTTTTAACACCTCAGGATAGAAGATCTCACAAAGCAGGACTCTTCTCCATGGCATGTGATTTCAGAGGTGGCAGCAGCCAAAGCAGAAAACACTGGAATTTTTCCTTGGAACTGGACTGTGATGAGAGGTTCCTGCCATAAGCATAACTGACTGTCTTTTCCCTGACCCTTCCCTTCGTTTTTGAAAATAGAGTGAAAATAATCTTCTCTGAAGATACTTCATAATTCCAAAACCCAAAAACACATGCTCCCAATGCACTGTGCTTTCAGATATTCTGGGTCTAGTTCAGCTGGAGGATGAGCTGATTGATGCTTTCACCTCAATAGCCAGGTGAGCCCATCTCTTCGAGGAAGCCCACTTCGTTCTTGGTAGCATGACGGGCCACTGAGAGTTGGAAAGGATGCAAGAACCATGAGATCTCCTGGAAATTCTTCCCTGGGAAGGCAATTTCATGAATGAGGTCTTCCAAGCAAATGAATGACACCAAACTTCCCCAGGTGCTCTTCGATCACTGTCAGAGGGATGGTCTTATTCTTGACCTTGGCTTATCCACGTTTCAAGATGAGTTCCCGGACGGACTTTAGATTTGGAAATCCCCAGGTCACATAAGGTTCCACCATACGCAGCAATTTTAGGCTCTGCGGGGTGACTCTAACAAAGACGCCACTGAAAATTTTCTTTAGGCGAAGTCTCACGATGGTCTTTTGCACCCATTAATCCTTTAGATGAGTACAACAAAGGCAAAGGAATGTTTATCCGGCAGTTTCAAGGCATGAGGTTTCCCTTCTAGTCGTCTAACGCACCCTGTTGGGTTGCTGCGCCAGGAATCATATAGAAATGATTCCAGTCACTTAAACCTAGGTCCTTTTCCTTTCCTCTGCTCCTTCTTTGCCAAAAGTGCCTGGTTTGCCTGGGTGGCTTTGAAGGCTTGGTAAGCCTTCCTCTTTTTCAGGAGATTTTCTGGAACCAAAGGGATTTTTTTCCTTTCCTTTTGCTCTGCCATCTTCCCAGTGTTGCAGCTCAGTGCACTTTTTTTTTTTTTTTAAGGAATGATCACTTATACATAATACGTTACCTTTCTTACTAATCTTTAATATGTCACTTACAGTTAATCTAACTCTGGTTTTAGCTGTATATCATATTACAATGGTTTTTTAATTAATTATTTTGCCTGTTTCTTTTTTTAGCTTTATCAAGGTATAATAAATATACACAAAAATTTGCAAACATTTAAAGTATATGCCTTGATGAGTTTGAAAATAGGCACACATCCATGATACCACCATTACAACCAAGGTATCCATCTCCTTTAAAAATGCCCGTGTCTTTTTTTTTTTTTGTAAGAAGGTTTAACATGAGATCTATCCTCTTAACATATTTTAAAATGCACAATACCATATTGTTAATGTAACATGGTACAGCCATTGTGGGAAACACAAAGAAGGTTCCTCAAAAGATTAAAAATAGAACTGCAATATGATCCAGCAACCATTTCTGGGTATATATCCAAAAGAACTAGAATCAGGATTTCAACAAGATATCTGCACCTCTGTGTTCATTGCAGCATTATTCACAATAGATGAGATATGGGAACAACCCAATTATCCACCTACAGATTACTGGATAAAGAAAATAGGGCATTTTCATACAATAGAATATTATTCACTCTTAAAAATGAAGAAAATTTTGCCATTTGCAACACCATGGATGAACCTAGAGGGCATTATGCTAAGTGAAATAAGCCAGTCACAAAATGTCAGATACTGAATGATTCTATGTATATGAAGTATCTCAAATAGCAAAATCCATAGAAGCAGAGAGTAGAAGGGTGTTTGTCAGGGCTGGCAGGGAAGGGGAAATGGGAGATTGCTCTTAATTGGGCATAAACTTTCTGTTATGAAAAATGAATAACTTTTGCTATCTAAACCTGAAGCTTATTTTAGAGTCAATATTTCTCATCTCTGGTTATACACAGCTCTAAAACTTAGATTTACTTGGAAAGAAGAGCACCCCCACTGCCAACTGTGGGTTACTTACACAGAACAAAACATTTTTAGAACTTTCTGTCTCATAGCATCAATTGAAATAGATCCTCATATTAGAAAAGGGAAACTAAAGGCACACAAAAGTAAATGTGACATTACTTATTTCCACCTCCACCCTACCCCTAATCAGAAAGTCACTTTCTATTCTTTTCTTAAAGAAGAACACTACCTTCTACTTCCTCAAAGCAATCTCTATTTGCAGATATTTAATAGATGTTGGCAATATCCTGGCAGCCTACAACTTCTGTTTACCATTGAATCACACTACTTCCTAAAAGAGTATGTATATATTGCCATAGAGCAATCTATTTTGGGTCAGGCCTCATACCTGTAATCCTAGCACTCTGGGAGGCCAAGGTGGGAGGATCTCTTGAGCTCAGGAGTTCAAGACCAGCTTAAGCAAGAACGAGGCCCTCTCTCTATTAAAAATAGAAAAAAGGATAGCCAGCCGTGGTAGCACATGCCTGTAGCCTCAGGTACTCGGGAGCCTGAGGCAGGAGGATCACTTGAGCCCACGGGTCTGAGGTTGCTGTGAGCCTGGCTGATACCGTGACTCTCTGGACCGGGCAACAGAGAGAGACTCTAGCTCAAAAAAAAAAAAAAAAGGCAATCTACTTTGAACAGAAATTTCAGATGGTATCAACGACCTCTCCTGCCTTCCTCACTCTGTTCCAGCAGTAATAACCTCCTTGCTGTTTCCTAGAACACCACAGGAATATCTTATGTATGTCTGACCTGCCTTATTTTTCTACTAGCATTTATCACCATCTGTTATCTTATATGTTTCACTTATTTGCTTATTGTCTGTATCCTAAAATTATTTTTACCTTAATAAAATATATATATATTGCTCATTATGTTCTGCAATTTATGAATATTAATACTTTAATCTTCATAATCATTGTGGAAAGTAGGCACATCAATATATTTATTTTGTAGGTGAGGAAACTGTACCCTCATAATATCCTGAAATAAAAATTTAAAAAAGAAATAAAAATATTCATTGTGTAGTGAAATAATTTATACAATATATAATTATGAAGATACTATGGAAATTGCTGGGTAGTCAAATGTAAAAGGAACTGCTGTGTTTGCATGTCTGAAAAAAATAACTGGACCATACAAGCTTAGGCATTCTTTATGCTCTTCCATAGGAAAAAACAATTATGATAATCCCTTTTATAGGTTTTTACAGTAGAAAATACATTTTTAAAATAAATTAACTAAATACTCCAAAAAATAGATTAGGTAACTTGAATTAAGTGATGCAAATATTAAGCAATGAAATAGGATTAAAATACAGACAATTTGACTCCAGAATACATGGCTTTAAACAAAATTAAAATATAAACCTTGTGAGGTCAGAGATTTTTGACTATTTTGTTCATTGGTATATCCCCAGTGCCTAGAAGAGTGCCTGCCTGGATAATAGTATGTCTTAATAAATATTTGCTGAATAGATTAATGTATTATTTTGAGGGTGAAGGAACAAACAACAATTTCTTCACATCTCCCTGGAGTTTCTCCTGGTAGCTTGGAAAGACGATGTTGGTCAGGTACTTCATGGAATATGTCTAGCCCTCCCAAAAAGAGGTCCATTGTTAAGGGATGAATCTTTCAAAATACTTTATGAGTTATACAGCAGCATAATGTTTTGCAGTGCTTGTTAACATGTGCTATGAGGTTCTTAGGGGGATCCTTAGGGCTGCAAAATGGAACAAGTAGAGAGTAAAGAGAGGTTAGGTCTCTGAACCCAAAATACTTTTTCTAACAAATATCTCTGCTTATATTTTTTTTTCTCATTTTGGAGTTATACAAAGGATTTTATTTGAACAAAGAATTACAATTTTTAAAAATCACAGTTGCAGTGGAAGAAACACTTCCTAGAGTCAGAAGACCTGAATTCCAGTTTTCTACTCTGTCACTTACTTGCCATAATTCTGGCACTGTCTTCTTTAAGGGGCATGAAATGAGATGATGACTGAAACAAATGTGTTTTGTATGCCCCGGGCTAGCTCTCTATATGGGCAGAGTAGGATGTGGTCCCTTACCTAGTGGAGTTCAAGAACCCTTAATAGCCCATCCTGCCTCAAAATATCTTTCCATTTGCGTTCCACAATGCCCATAATTTTCACCATTAGTTACTCCTTTGGACTAAAGGAGTGCTTCCAAAGACTCCTGCTAGAACACCCCAAGAGGAAAATTAATCCACCACCACCTATTAACACGTTAGTATGGAATCAATCATCAGCTTAATAAGTTGTCATCCAGCAAAGAAAAAGTTCCTAAAAGAATGGGAACCTGCGTTAGTAAACATCAAGAAAAATACATGAATGGATTAATAAAATGTGGTATATGTATACCATGGAGTTCTACTAAGCCATAAAAAACAATGGTGATCTAGCACCTCTTGTGTTATTCTGGACAGAGCTGGAGCCCATTCTACTTAATAAAGTTTTACAAGAATGGAAAAACAAGCACCATATGTACTCATCATCAAATTGGTATTAACTGACCAACACTTAAGTGCACATATAGTAGTAACATTCACTGGGTGTCGGGCAGGTGGGAGGGGGAGGAGGGGATGGGTATATTTACACCTAATGGGTGCAGTGCGCACCATCTGGGGAATGAACATGCTTGAGGCTCTGATTCAAGTGGGGCAAAGGCAATATATGTAACTTAAACACTTGTACCCCCATAATGTGCTGAAATTAAAAAATTAAAAATTAAATAAAATAAATTAAAATGCAACTAAGATAAAACTTTGCAAATATTGAAAAAAATGAAGAGAAGGCCTTTGAGAAAGCAAAAATAATAACCCCTTGTACCACTTAACCATTTACAGTTTCCACAGCATTTTCCCATCTTTCATCTATTTGATCTTTATAGTAAGCATACAGAGTTTATATTTCTATGCCAATTCTACAGATGATGAAACTGAGGCTGAGGAAAACCAATCTGACCTCTACCAAACTACACATTTAACTTGAAATGCCCTCTCCCTAGTGCATATATGACCCGCTAAGTCATGTTTCCCAAACCAACTCAGCTTATACTATTTCTCTGAAAAACATTCCTTGATGTCTGTAGACTTGCTAAGAAACCACTTCCAGAATGCTATGCTTCTCCCAACTGAACCAAATCAAATGTTACTGTAATTTTCTGTTGAATTGATTGTTTTCACCAATAGATTTTAGGCAGGCTTGGTGGAAGAGAACTTGTCCGTCTTGCTCACTATTATTTTTCCTATGCCAAGAATAGGCCCTGATATATTTGTTGTAGCTGTCCAACAGAAATTTATTAAATAAATGAAGGATTTACAAATGTTCACAGGCAATAGTCAATGCTACAGGGTGGAAGTTGAGCTCTGGCAGAGCTTGGCCACCATTGAAAGGGAAATAAATGATCCTTAAATAAAACTATTAGAAATCTGAGAGTTTTGCCAAAGGTAACGCCATTTTCCCTTTCTACAGGGCACCTCTCACATTCTTCCAAAAGGAAACAAATCCAATAATAATCACATATAATTTATACTTGTCTAAGCTAAAACTAGGAAAATTGGTACTGTATTTTATCTTAGGTCAAAAAATCATTCTGTTGCTATGGTTTTCTTCTACAGTACTTGTTTTTTACATAGTGACTAGCTTTTATTTTAATTTTTTCAGTATATGGCATTAGTAAAAATCTTTTGATTAAGTTAATAGGTTTGAAAGCAATGCAGAAAACCAAAACATATTTCAAATGTGCTCTTTACTTTCTTTACTAAAACACAAGTTCTTAACCTTTTAATACAAATTTAATTAAACTCTATCGCTATTATATTGATCAATGAATATATGTAAATATTGATCCCTGTAAAGGACATATCCTTTGTTAAATTTTTAATTGACAATAATTATATGTATTCATAGAATATAATGTGATATTTACAATGTGGGATGATTGTACAGGCTGATTAAAAATTCCATCACCCACATACTTATCATTGTTTTGTGGTAAAAACATTAAAATCTACTAAAATCTACTTTTTTAGCCATTTAGAAATATAGAATGCATTATTAATTATTATGGTCATCATTTCATACAATAGATCACTAAACCTTATTTCTCCTGTTGAAATTAAACTCTGTACTCTTTGAGCTACATCTCCATTTTCCCCTTCCACCCCCATCCCAAGCCTCTGGTAACCATCATTCTACTGTCTACTTCTCTGAGGTCAACTTTCTTAGATTCCACCTTTATGTGCCTGGCTTATTTATCTTAGAATAATGTCCTTCAGGTTCATCCATGTTGTCACAAATGACAGAATTTCCCCTCTTTTTAAAGTGAATAGTATTCTATTGTGTATATATCTCACAATGACATTTCACCTCACACGTTAGAATGGCTATTATCAAAAAGACAAAAGATAACAAGGCACGTTGAGGGTGCAGAGAAAAGGGAACCCTTGGCACTGTTGGTGGAAATGAAAATTGATACAGCCATTACTAAAAATGGTATAGAGTTTCCTCAGAAAACTCAAACTAGAATTACCATATGGTCTGGCAATCTAACTTCCGGGTATATATTGAAAGAAATAGAAATCAGTATGTCAAAGAAATACATACACTTCTTTGCTTATTGCAGCATTAGTCACAATAGCTAAGACATGGGAGTACCTTAGGAGTCCAACATCATATGAATGGCAAAAAGACACATTGTTGAGCTTAACTTTTATTATTACTTTTATCATGAAATTGCAGCACAACAGAATGTTTTTTAAAAATGTTGGAAATGTTCTAAAACTGATTTGTGTGAATAGCTGTACAACTTGGTAAATTTACTAATAATCATTTAATTGTACACTTAAAATGGATTAATAGCATTGCATGTAAATTATGCTTCAATAAAGTTGTTTAAAAAATGTTTGGACATTGCTATAAAATTAAGTAAAATTGAAGATAAAAATTGACTGTGGGCCGGGCCTGGTGGCTCACGCTTGTAATCCTAGCACTCTGGGAGGCTGAAGTGGGAGGATCGCTCAAGGTCAGGAGTCTGAGACCAGCCTGAGCAAGAGCGAGACACCATCTCTAGTAAAAATAGAAAAAAAATTATCTGGACAGCTAAAATATGTATATAAAAAATTAGCCAGCCATGGTGGTACATGCTTGTAGTCCCAGCTACTCGGGATGCTGAGGCAGAAGGATCGCTTGAGCCCAGGAGTTTGAGGTTGCTGTGAGATAGGCTGATGCCATGGCACTCTAACTCAGGCAACAGAGCCAGACTCTGTCTCAAAAAAAAAAAAAAAAGTTCAGTTACATATATATTCACCTATGTTTAATAATGTTAAATGTATTATATAATATGCTATTTGCATTTCTAAAGATGGAAGGGAAAAAGCATAGCAGTATATTATTGTTTAATAAATAGTTACAAACTAATCCATTGATAGTGGAGTAAAACCAAGAAAGGTTAAATGAACAAAAATTTTAGTGCATGCAATCTTTCTCACGTTAACTTTCTGTAGCTAGATAACACATTTCTGTTTTGTAACATTTGGTTTTCTGATCTGGGTATTAAATATTTACTTCTAATTATAGTCTTATATGAGACATAAACAAAAACAAATTTTCATTATTAATGATGCAAGAAATGTGATATTTAGTCTCTTAAGATTGGTAATAAAGACAAAAGCATGTTGGAGATTTACTCCAATTTTTTTTCCTTTTGAAAGAAAGTTTAAATGGTAAAACTTATTTAATTAACTGTTTAAGACTTACATATTTCTGCCAACTAATATATAACATGGGGATACTGTCTGAGATGGAGCTGGGACTACAAAGATTCTATTTTCAGTCTCAAAGTCTCCAGGGGGAAATCAAAGGGTTTCTTTCTTTCAACAGTTTGGATGAGATGATATTTTCAGATGTTGACAGCTGCCAAACTAGAAAAACAGTAAACGAATTCCCCCTAAAGAAATTTCTGTTTTTGTCCACAGGAATGTTTCTGCTTGTTTTGTCCTTTCTTTTCTTAATGATTTTTTTTTTCAAATGAAGGAAAGTCTAAGAATGTTTGACATTCTTCCCAGTCAGCAAAAAACAAACCAGTTTTCTAGTAACAGCTCACCAAGCCTTGCTTTCCCCCAATATATTCTTTACATATAGTTTTAACTGCTTGATGATAGACAGCTCAATATGAATTAATCTGAAAGCCTAATTTTATGTAAATGAAAGAGATCACTGTAGAACTCATTACTTTATTCTAATGGAATAAGTGTTGGATTTTGGATTCTATTATTGTGGCTAATGATAAACTGCACTATCTAAAATATTTGCACTTACCTTTAGGTCTAGATTCTAGAAGATCTCAAAATCCACTAAAGCAAAATAGAAAACAAAGTCAAATATGTAAACATTGTGATTTAATAATGTACAAACATTAGATATTTCAAATATTCCAATGTTTGGTATCATAAAAAAACAATAAGAGACAATTTGTTGAATGGGAGAAAATATTTGCAAACTATTCAACCAAAAAGGGACTAATATTGAGAATATACAAAAAATGTAAAAACTCAAAAATGAAAAAAAGAAATAACCCTATTATAAAGTGGGCAAATCATATGGATAGGCATTTCTCAAAAAAAGACATAAAAATGGCGAAAAGGTTTATGAAGAATTGCTTAACATTACTAATCATCAGGGGAATGCAAACCAAAGCCACAATGAGATATCAGCTTACCTCAGTTAGAACAGCTTATTATCAGGATGAAAACATAATAGATGTTGGCAAACATGCAGAGAAAAGGGAACTCTTACACACTATTGTTGACAATGGGAATTAGTAAAACCACTATGAAAAACAGTATAGAGATTTATCAGAACACTAAAAGCCAAAATACTGTGTGATCCAGCAATCTCACTACTGGGTATTTAACAAAAGGAAAAGAAATCAGTATATCAAAGAGACACCTGTACTTGTATGGTTATTGTAGCATTTGCATGTTTACTGCTATTCACAATAGCAAAGTTATGAAATCTACTTAATTATTCATCAGCGGACAAATGGATAAAGAAACTGAGATGCACACACACAATGGGATAATACTAAGCCACGAAAAAGAATGGATCCATGTCATTAGCAGCACCATGGATGGAACTGGAGGTCATTGTGTTAAGTGAAATAATAGAAAGACAAATACCACATGTTCTCACTCATATGTGGGAGCTATTAATAAAAAAACATTGATCTCATGGACATACAGAGTAGAATGATAGATATCAGAGACTGGGAAGGGTGTGTGTGTGTGTAGGACAAGGGGATGAAGAGAGGTTTGTTATTGGGCACATCCAGTTAAATGGAATAAGTTGTAATATATGGTAGCAGAGTAAGGTGACTACAGTTAGCAACAATATATTGTATATTTCAAAGTAGCTAGAAGAAAGAACTGGAAATGTTCTCAAAACATAGAAATGATAAATACTCAAGGTTATAGGTACCCCAAACACCCTGACTTTATCATTACACATACTTATATATACCCCATAAATATGTAAAATATTATGTAATAACAAAAAAATTAAAATATAAGAATTACTGCTGTTTTGTCATTACTCAGCAGTTTGTAACTCAAATTCATCAGTAGGAGGTAGTGAAAAAATTTTAAACTCTAGAGACAGAAAAAAAATTGGTTCATAAATATTAGTAGATATGAACCTTGGGTGAGTTATTCAAAATCTCTCAATCTTCATTATTTTATTTATAAAATATAAATAATAGGGCTGGGCATCATGGCTCACGCCTGTAATCTTAGCACTCTGGGAAGCCGAGGCAGGCGGATCGCTCAAGGTCAGGAGTTCGAGACCAGCCTGAGCAAAAGCAAGACCCTGTCTCTACGAAAAAAATAGAAATAAATTAATTGACCAACTAAAATATATAGAAAAATTTAGCCGGGCATGGTGGAGCATGCCTTTAATCCCAGCTACTCGGGAGGCTGAGGCAGGAGGATTGCTTGAGCCCAGGAGTTTGAGGTTGCTGTGAGCTAGGCTGACGCCATGGCACTCTAGCCCGGGCAACAGAGTGAGACCCTTGTCTCAAAAAAAAAAAAAAAGAAAGTAACTTTGGCTCAACTGCTAGCACCAGGCTCTCCTCCCCATTGCAACCTCGAGAATACTCTGAACCGAAAAACACACAAATGGCTCTCTATCTAGGGCAGGTGCACATTCCTGGAGAAGACCACCACTGAGAGTGGGGCCACCACAATTTAAGAGCTTCCTGCCTGCCAGTGTTTTGTGGGATCACATGCTGACAACTTGGACAGGTGGGCCAAACCTGGTTCCCCTGGACATGAGAGCAGTGCAGGGGAACACAGGGAAGAGATATCAGTCCTAGACTGGGGTGGTGATGAAGCCCTTGTATACATATGCAATGGGTGAGTGTGGAGGGGCACTGAGAAACAGGGATCTGTGAGCATGCCCATCCTCCACCCCCACTGGAGAACTGCCATATTGTATATGGTTGCAACATTCAGAGTGAGTTAGCATCACCCCTGGTTCCTATGAAAACCGAATACCCCAGTCACACTGGTTGAGTGGCCCTCCCCAACTCTATAATAGGGAGTGCAGCTTGAGCCAAGAAATTTGTGTATAGTTGCTTCTTCCCAGTGAGAGCATGCCCCTTACATAGGCCTCTGCAGACAGAGAGGCCTACCTCTCTTCCCTTGAGGTCTTATGGTGGAATAGGCATGCACAATTTGGTAACCCCCTACTCATCAGCACCCCACAGAGACACATGCTAGTGGGTCAGACACATGGACTGAGGAGTACTTCCAGGGCCAATCTTGGGCAGTGAGGGAATCCGCATAGACTATTCTGATTGGAGAGTGCTGTGGAGTTTCAGGGAGTGAATAGGAAGAGAGCTAACCTGGCCCTACAGAGAAACTGCGCTAGTGAATAGAGGGAGAAAGAGCCTGGTATATTGGGCCTTAGCACTCAAGTGATAAGGCCCCTCCTTTGGGAACAGCCTTCCTGGCTGGGGAGATTGTCCTGAACTTCATACCAGTGGCTCCCCCTAGCAGCTGGACAAGCAAACTGTCAGTTTTGCTGAGACTTAGCAAAGCCTCTGAGGCTTGTGAAATCCAGCCAGGATTTGTCTTTCTCTTCCCACCACTTCAAGGGCAGTAGAGATCAAGCCCCCCACTGGGAGCTACAGGGTAACTCTGAAAGCCTGGACGATTCATGTGCCCCACCTGGAATACCAGAGCTTACGATGGGCATAAAATACCATATTGGCACCTGGTTTTCCATGCGTATGTCAAGCAACAACAGGGGGGAAATCTCCACAGCTAAGCATAATGCCTTCCCACTCAAGCAAACAGGAAACAGCAGATTCATACTAACAAGTACCACCCACCATCTCAGAGATTAAGCTAGGGTACCTAACTCACTACACACTGTTGGAAAGAGGTCAAGAAAGCAGGTCAGAGGTAACCTGAGAGGTTCATAAAACCTGCTAGAGCACCTCATAGGCAACTCAGCACTAGTACCCTTCTCCCTGGCATGCTCAGGGATTGATCTCGAGGAACCCAGGGACAGGCCCATAAGCCAGGCCAAACACTCTCAGGTCTCAACCAATTGACCAAATGAGAAGGAACCAGCAAAATAACTCTGGAAACATGAAAAATCAGAGCAAACAAACAAATGGACAAATTTTTGGAAGCACTCAGTCTCCCTAGACTTAATCAGGAAGAAATAGAATTCCTGAATAGACCAATATTAAGAATTGAAACTGAAGCCATGATAAAATATCTTCCAACAAAAAAATAGTCTGGGAACACATTGTTTCACAGCCAAGTTTTTCCAGACTTCCAAAGAACTGGTTCCTATACTGCAGAAATTATTTTATAATATCAAGAAGGAAGGCATCCTCCCCAACTTCTTCTACAAACCCAGTATCTTCTTGATACCAAAATCAGGAAAGGACTAACAAAACAAAGAAAACTACAGACTAGTTTCCCTTTTGAATATGGATACAAACATTTTAAATAAATTCCTAGCAAACAGAATTCAGCTGCACATAAAAATATATATATATATACCATGACCACGTGGGCTTCATCCCAAAAATGCAAGGATGGTTCGACATATGTAAATCTATAAATTTGATTCACTATGTAACTACAAGCAAAAATAAAGCCATACAATCCTGTCAACAGATGCAGAAAAAGCATTTGAAAAAATTCGGCACCCATTTATGATAAGAACTATTAACAATATATGTATAGATGGAACATGCCTCAAAATTATAAAAGCCATAATTAAAAAACACCCAGCAAGCATCATACAGAATGGATAAAATTGAAAACGTTCTCACTTATAACTGGAATGAGACAAGGATGGCCATTGTCACCACTCCTATTCAACACGGTGCTGGAATTCCTAGCCAGAGCAATGAGGCAAGAGAAGGAAATCAAGTATCCAAATGGGGAAAGAAGAAGTTAAACTATCACTCTTTGGTAATGACATGATCTTATATCTATAAAACCCCAAAGATTCTGCCAAGAAACTCCTGGAATTGATAAATAAATTCAGCAAAGCCTCAGGTTACAAAATCAATGTACAGAAATCAGTAGCATTACTTTACAGCAGCAACAATCAAGCTGAGAATTAAATCGAAGACGCAGTAACTTTCACAATAGCAACAAAGGAAATAAAGTACCTAGGAATATATTTAACTAAGGAGGTGAAAGACCTCTACAGGGACAAGTATGAAACACTGCAGAAGAAAATTGCAGAGGATTTAAACCCATGGAAAAACATATCATGCTCATGGATTGGCAGAATCAACAGTGTTAAAGTGTCTATACTACCCACAATGATTTACAGATTCAATGCAATCCCCATTCAAATACTAATGTCATTTTCCACAGATCTAGAAAAATATATCTATGCTTCACATGGAACCAGAAAGGACACTGAATAGCCAAATGAACCTTAAATAAAAAGAACAAATTGGGAGGCATCACTTTATGAGATTTCAAGCTATACTATGAGGCTATAGTCACCCAAATAGCATAATACTGGCACAGGAACAGACACATAGACCAATGGATCAGAACAAATAACCCAGATATAATGCCATTCTCATATTGCCATTTGATTTTTGACAAAGCAAACAATGAAAGAATTCCTATTCAATAATGGTGTTGGGAAAATTGGATAGCTGCATACAGAAGACTGAAACTGAATCCGTATCTCTCACCACTCACAAAAAATTAACTCATGATGGATAACAGACTTAACCATAAGGCATGCAACTATAAGAATTTTAGAAGAAAATGTTGGGAAAACACTCACAGATATCTGCCCTGGCTGAAAATTTATGAAGATTCCAAAGGCAATAATAGGAACAGCAAAAATAAATAAATGGGGCCAAATTAAATTAAAAAGTTTTTTCACAGTCAGGAAAACTATCAATAGAGTGAATAGATAACCTATAGAATGGGAGAAAATATTTACCTGCTATACATCTGATAAAGGGCTAATAACCAGAATTTACAAAGAACTCAAGCAAATCAGCAAGAAAAATTAAATTTATCCCATTAAAACGTTGGCAAAATCCATGGAGGGAAACTTTTCAAAAGAAAATAGATTAATGAACAATAAACATGAGAAAAATGCTCAGCATCTCTACTTATCAGGGAAATTCAAATTGAAACCACAATGAGATATCACCTAACACTAGTAATAATGGCTTTTACTAAAAAGTCCCAAAACAACAGATGCTGGGATGGATGAAGAGAGAATGGAATACTTATACACTGTTGGTGGGACTGCATACGAGTACAACCACTATGGGCAGTAGTATGGAGAGACATCAAAGAACTAAAGTAGACTTACCATTTGATCCAGCAATTCCATTATTGGGTATTTACTCAAAGGTATAAAAAACTTTTTATAAAAAAGCCAATTGCATTTGAATGTTTATAGTAGCACAATTCACAATCTCAAAGATGTGGAAACAAACTAAGTGCCCGTTAATACATGAGTGGACTAATAAAATGTGGTATATGTATACCATGGAGTGCGACTCAGCCATTAAAAAATGGTGAAATAATACCTTTTGTAACAACCTGGATGGAACTGGAGACCATCCTTCTAAGTGAAATATCACAAGAATGTAAAGTCAAACACCACATGTACTCCTGTGCACATATGGTAGTAAAAGTAAATTGAAATAAGGCAGATGGGAAGGAGGTGGAGGAGATGGCTAAATACACACCTATCTGGTACAATGCACACTATGTGTGTAATAGGCACACTTATAACTTTGACTCAAACTGTATAAAACCAATTCATGCCACCAAAATGTTGTCAGAGCCCTTAACTCCGTGCTTTCCCTTCTCAAAAGTACAACTTTCTTCAGTTCTTCAATCAGAGCATTTGAAGAGTGGTTGACCTAGAAAAGGAAATTTTCTAAGGAAGTGTTAAGTAACTCTGAAGTTTAATGCTCAGGACTTCTTCTTTCCTTCTCCCCTCAACATCAGAGATACTCTTCACTAGTGATAAGGCAATAAAAAAAAAAGAATACTGGGCAAGAAGCCCCTCTTCATGCTATATTTCTTGTCCAAGCTGAATACCAGAAGGTCTTTTTTCACAATGCATTATAACAAGAGGCCATTTGTATTTGTACTACAATTTAGAAAATAATGAGTAATGTTAATTTCTGGGAATTGGCTGGGAAAGGTAATTATGATCTAAATTTGGATTCAGTGAAGAAATGCATTCCAGAATTCAAACAATGGTTCAATAAACAAAACTTTGTTGAAAACTCCATTGGTACATTGGACATAGTCTATACACATTTAAACAGCATATTTCTTGCTTCACACACTGTCTGTATCATTATTATTAATATTTGCATGTCTATTGAGTTCTCAAATAATATAAATAATTACTTAGTAATTGAACAAGTTTGTGTTGAGGAGCTAGGAGGTAAATATTCACCTAATACTTAAAATGATACTGTTTTCCAGGTAAGCTTTGTTCTTGACCCAATCAGATGTTCTTTGATTTTATTATTGGTCATGTACAGAGATAGGGTAAGCAAATAATAACTACCATTTATTAAAGGTTTACTATGTGCTAGGAATTTTATTAATTCTGGTAGTTGATCTGGGGTGAAACCTAGTTATTTTCAAAACTCCCTACCTGTTTTAGCTACATACTGATAGCTGAGAATAACTAACCTAAATTGTTTAAGATGCACATTCTCCATGAATTCTTCTTCAATTTTTCTGGTTCATGCAGCTTTTTATCTCCTCAGAATTCATGTTTTTCTTATAGACACCCCATACAGTAATGCACTGCATTTTAATTGTCTCAAATATATTGATCTGTTCATCCTTGCTATAATATATGTGCTCTGTGAATGAGAATATTTACTTATTTTTTATCTGTCCACCATAGCACATTGGCTGCCTAGTTAGTGTGTGCCAGATGGTGTTATAGCTGCTATTATTTGTTATTTTGTTTCATTTAATCCATGAGAAACCCTGTGTGATAAACATTGTCTCCAATTCAGGAATGAGGATCCTGTGGCTTAGAGGGTTTAAATAAACTCACCCAAGGATACACAGATAGATTGTAAACCACAGAGTATTCAAACCAAAATTTGAACTAAAGTTTAAACAATGCCTATGCTCGCACTTTCCATAATACCAGTAATTTTCAAACATTTCCTTAGTGGTGGATCCATTTCTTCAAGGGAATATCTAAGACAGAAAATCAAGGCATAAGACAGGTAAAAACAGATCTGCCCAAATTCAAGAGAGTTGGTAACTCAGATTCCATCCACTTAGCCATGCTTTTCCCCTTTCCCTTCAATTCCTACAACTCACTCCCAAGTTGTCTGAAACGACACTTTGGAACCTCCTTGAACTATAAGAAACACAATCCAAAAATGACACTATGCTGCCCCATGTCACCGGGCATATAGTAGGAGCTAAAAAAAAAACCCACTGCCTATATTTAGACCATCACTGCCCCAGGAATAGTTTCAATAAAGGGCACAGAAGAAAACCTTTTTCTAGGAAAGTTAAGGTAAAAAGAGAGAAACAAGTAGGTGAAAAGGAGGAAAAGACATTATGTTATGAAATAAGGGGGGAGGAGAGAGAGAGAGGGAGAGAGGGAGAGAGAACTTAAGCATTTTGGGCCCAATAGAGTTCAAAATAAATTAAAAATATAAGTGGTCTAGCTTCTAGAAATCTCTGAGATTGAACTTAGTCCTTTGGAGGCTCTAAGCTATTTCAGACACAAACTTTTGGCATAATCAGTTATATCAACAAGCCTTAGTCATCACATGATCTAGAATAATGTAGGGAAGCTCACTCCAGGAGGTTTTTAGGTTATGAAAGAAGGAAATAACTAGAATGAGCAACCATATGTTTCCTTTCTGACAGCTGCCAGGAGGACCTGCCTGGAGAGGACCTGAGATATACGTAGTTTTCCATTTTCCATTTTAAATGACTAACCCTTTTGACCATGTGAAACAAATGCCAATTCTAAGTTGCCATTTGAGCCCATCCTTGCCAACATGTAACAGGATAAACTGATCCAACTTAAACTTTACATCTGCCAACAAATTCAACAGGCTAAGGAAAATCCAACGGAGTGCCAGACAGGAGACAGTATGCCAAACTAATATCAACAGGAAATAATACCACTTTAGACTGGTGTTCTCCTGCAAGAGCCTTTGGTCTTACATGAGCAGACTATATTAGGGATACCCAATTCTGGATTGTATGCTCAGGAATTTTTAAGTAATTATTTTATTTGAATTCAGTCCATTTTTAAACAATATATTTGATACTATATTTTCCTAGAGAGATTATTTTAAAAAATATAAACATTAAGACCAAACAAATTTCAATGATTCAAAAATGAAATAGAATGAGGGCTTTTAGGTTAAGCCATGGTTGTTCCAGCTAACGTCTTTGGGTATCATAGCTTTGGCTTAAAGCTTTCATTAAGTCATTGTCAGTGTTACAGATCCTGCATTTTGGCATAATCAGAGATCTCTTTTTGTTTGGATATTCAATTATCTTATGTTCTACCCTACCTCATATTAGCCAAGGGACATATCTTCCCTTGCATTATTCAAAACACAGTGGCTTCTTTATAATAATTCATTCAGCACTATTTATTGAGTGCATACTATGTACTTAGCACTGTTCTAGTACTAGGGATGCAGCAGAGAATGAGACAGATGTATCTGCTTACAAGGAACTTTGATTTTAACAGAATAAGACAGACAATGCACAAATAAGAGGACAGTAGGTCCACCTTATCCATAGGTTCTGTAACCATGGATTTAACCAACCACAGGTCAAAAACATTTAAAAAATATGGAGTCTCTACTCAACATGTATAGGCTTTTTTCTTATCACTATTCCTTAAAACAGCACAGTATAACAAATATATACAGGGCATATACTTAATATTAAGTATTATAAATAATGTAGAGATGATTGTATACTAGACTGTATAGAATGACTTAAGTATGATAACTAATCAAGAGTACTGTACACTGGAGAATGTACACAGGTTATATACAAATATTATTCTAGTTTATATCAGGGACTTGAGTATCCATAGGAGGTTCTGGAACCAATACTCTACTGATACTGAGGAACGACTTTCTTTAGATAAATTTCAGATCATGACAAACGTTGGGAAGAAAATTTTAAAAGGTAATGGGATAGAGAATTGAGAGCTACTCTGGATAGTCAGGGGAGGTCACTTTAAGTAAGCAATACTTGAACAAACAAACAAAAAATCATCCAAAGATCTTTGTGAAGGGCAATCAAGACATAGGGAACAGAAAGTGCAAAGGCCACAAGGCAAAAATGAGCTTGATGTGTCTGAGGAAAAACAAAAAGCCTACATGGCAAGAGTATTGTGAGTGAGAGTGAAGGTGGATTGAGATGAGGGTGGAGAGGTAGGCAAAGCTCAAATTATGTAGGGCTATAATATACTGTTTACATTTTATTATAAATGAAATGGGTTTAAAGTCCAAGGTTTTAAGCAGAGAAGTAAAAGATTATATTTGAATTTTTTAAAGACAACTTTATTGAAGTAGAATTTACATACCATGCCATTACTCCATTTTAAGAGTACAATTAAATGATTATTAGTATATTTATGAAGTTGTACAGCTATTCACAAAAATCAGTTTTAGAAGATTTCCTTCCCCCATTAAGACCCCTAATTCCCATCCCCAACTACATTTCAAGCATGCCCCTCCCCTCCACAATGCTCACTGCATCCCTCAGATGTGGGTCTACCTCCTAACCCCCAGATCCCTGGTGAACACCACCACCATTTGAGCACCGTAGTGTTAATCAGTCAGTACCAATTTGATGGCGAGTACAAGTGGAGCCCATTATTCTGGTTTTGTGTCACCTCACTTCGAATAATGGGCTCAAGCTCAATCCAGGATAACATAAGTGGTGCTAGCTCACTGTCGTTTCTTAAAATTGAGTAATATTCCATTGTAAACATATACCAAATTTTAATAATCCACTCATGAATTTACGGGTACTGGGGTTGTTTCCACGACCTAGCAATAGTGAATTGTGCTGCCATAAACATTCGGGTGCAGACGTCTTTATTATAGAATGTCTTATACTCTTTTGGGTAGATGCCTAATAATGCTATTGCTGGATTGAATGGTATTTCTATTTTTAGCTCTTTGAGGAATCTCCAAATTCTTTTCCACAGAGGTTGCACTAATTTTCAGTCCCACCAGCAGTGTAAGGGTGTTCCTGTCTCTCCACAACCTTGCCAGCATTTGTTGTTTTGGGATTTTTTGATAGAGGCCAATCTCACTGGGGTTAGGGGGTATCTCATTGTGGTTTTGATTTGCATTTCTCTAATGATTAGAGATGATGAACATTTTTTATATGTTTGCTAGCCATTATTCTGTCTTCTTTGGAAGTTTCTCTTCATTTCCATTGCCTATTTATTGATGGGGTTGTATATTTGAAATTTTGAAAGATTGGAGTGCATCCTTTGTGCAGAAGACCATTAGAAGCAGGAATACCAGTTAAGAAGCTCTTACAATTATGCTGGAAAGGATGGTGGTAATCAGAAAGATGATGAGAAATTTTGAAGTTAGAGCAGACTAACTTTGTATTAGTCCATTTGCTCTGGCTTCTATAACAAAATGCCTTAGATTAGGTATCTTGTAAACAACAGAAATTTATTTCTCACAGGTCTGGAAGCTGAGAAGTCCAAGATCAAGGTTCTGGTTCATAGACGGCACCCAGGCCTCTTTTTAAAAATGTTATTTTATTTTTTCACGCCTGTAATCCTAGCACTCTGGGAGGCCAAGGCAGGTGGATTGTTTAAGTTTAGGAGTTTGAGACCAGCCTGAGCAAGAATAAGATCCCGTCTCTACTAAAAATAGAAAGAAATTAGATGGACAACTAAAAATATATGTAGAAAAAATTAGTTGTGCATGGTGGCGCATACCTGTAGTCCAAGCTACTCAGGAGGCTGAGGCAGGAGGATTGCTTGAGCCCAGGAGTTTGAGGTTGCTGTGAGCTAGGCTGGTGCCACAGCACTCTAGTCAGGGCAACAGAGTGAGACTCTGTCTCAAAAAAATGTTATTTTATTTTTAATTGACAAATACTAATTGTATATATTTATGAGGTACAACGTACCACATGTACTACAAAAATGTGATGTTGTGATACATGTATATATTGTGGAATGATTAAAATCACTGTAATTAACTTATTCTTCACCTCACATATTTACCATTTCTTTGTAGTGAGAATATTTAAAATCTAGTCTTTTAGAAATTTTGAAATATATAATACATTATTATTAACTATATTTAAAATGTTGTTCAATAGATTACCAGAACTTATTCCTGCTGTTACATTGGAACTTTGTACACTTTGTCTAACATCTCCTCTTTCCTTGTCTAGCCTTCTACCCATAAATCCTGGTAATCTCTATTCTACTCTCTATTCTTATATGTTTGCCTTTTTTTGGTTCCACATATAAGTGAAATCACGCAGTTTTTGTCTTTCTGTGCTTTCTTTTTGTATATATACACAACATTTTCTTTATCCATTCATCTGTTGATGTTTACTCAGTTTGTTTCCATATCTTGGCTATTGTGAATAATGCTGCAATGAATATGAAATATATACATAGTGGAATACTATTCAGCTTTTAAAAAGAAGGAAATTCTGTCACATGCAAAAGCATGCATGAATATTGAGGACGTTATGCTATGTGAATTAAACCACTCTTCTGTGGATATGAGTCAGGTGGTACCGTATTCTGCTTTCCTTAGCACTGTATCCCATCTGTTTTTAAGAATTATCACACATTTCAGTTTTCCTGGGACAGTCCCAGTTTCTCCCTATTTTCTTAGTATAAATATTAATAACATCCCCTTTCAATCTCAAAAGTGTTTAGATTTGAACAATAAATTACCTGGCCATTTAACTTTGACCCATAGCAATGTAAGCGGTTACTGGACTTTATAATACACCTTTCCCATTTGGATTTTCTCCCACTGCCAGAACATTTTGGCATCAAATCTCCTCCTCTATTCTTTAAGAAATATTTCTTAGGTATCGCAGAAGAAAATACAGGACATAGAAAGAGCAAACGAGTGGGGTGACGTAGAAGTTGATGAAGATGCACCTTGCTGACACAATTTTACTAAAGTCAAGAGCTCCAATCGGAACTCTTACCATTTGGCCACCTCACCGGTGTCTGTTTCTCTGTATATTTTGCCTGCACTTCTACGTAACAGAAACATTTTCTCCTGTTAATAGACCCTATGTTACCAATTTGAATATTAAGTTGGAATTCTGCTTCTTGAGCCCTTGTGGATCTTGTTATCTTCACAGAGAATCTCTTTAATTTACACCTAGATAGTATGGACATCGTTAAACAAAAGGATCCTAATGAAAAAACTCATTACTTGTCAGCATTCATTTAATAAATGATATTCATTAGGAGGAAGTATCATCCATAGAATAGGAGACAGACTTCTCTGGAATGTGTTAGATCTGGGATCTAGTCCTGCCTCCTCCCCAATTCTGTCATTTAGTAAGTCACATCCTGGCAATTAACCTCAGTTTCTCCATATGTAAATTGACAGTGTTAGGCTTAATAATCTCTAAGCTCCCTTCCATTCAGATTTACTCTGGTTTTACTCACAAAAATTTGTGATATGTTCATTTTACAAGTAGAAATTACAATTCAAGGGCATTGCAAATAGACTTGAAAGAATTATACTAGAAGTACAAGCTGGACTGTCTAGCTGATATTGGAATGGGGGAAGTTGTGAGTAAAATCATGCAAACACGATTACCAGGGGCATATTTATCCCCCTTAAAAGAACAAACTGTTTTCAAGCACTTTTGAAGCATCCATTTACATACAAATCCATTTACATACAAATTCCTGATGACAAATAATTCTCAATTCATTACACTAGCTCCCAGAGGCCCTCTACTTGGCAACACTTTGTTAGGCTGGTTCGGCTTGTTGTAGGTCCTTGACTGTAATAAACTTGCCTTCAAATATTCTATCACTTTTTTAATTAAAGAAATTTTAATTAAAAAATTATTCAGACCCCCAATTAGACTGAATTAACAAGGTTTTGCTTTACTACATTTTTGTTCGTTAAGCTCTGCCAAGGCTCTTGCCACTGAATACCCATCTCCAGCTGTGCCCTGGCCTCTTCTCCAACTCAGTGAGTGTGAGAAACACTGTTGCTCCCTGAATGCCCACTGTGCCAGGGGGAGCCACATGGACCTAATTGGAAAGGGCCTGCTCCTGCCCTCCTGAAATCTTCTCTTCCCTTAGAATCTATTAATCCTTCCTTCCTATCCTGGCTGACATTATGGAAATCTTTCCCAGACTTTTCTTCTCATGGGCATGACAGTTGGTTTGGGAGGAGCTTAGATAAACATGGAAAAGCTATACAGAAAATGACTTTATTCCCAAAGGCAACTGGAGAGTTTCTAGGCCAAACTATTTCAAAATGCAGTCCAAAAATCACCTGCATCAGTACTGCCTAGGATACTTGTTTAAAATTCAGGTTTTTCAGCCAGGCCACAGTGGCTCATGCATGTAATCCTAGCACCTTGGGAGACTGAGGCAGGAGCACCACTTGAGGTCAGGAGTTCAAGACCAACCTGAGTAACATAGCAGGATCTGGTCTCTACAAAAAATTAGAAAAAATTAACCAAGTATGGTGGTATGGGCCTATAGTTCCAACTATTCAGGAGGCTGAGGCAGGAGGATCACTTCATCCCAGGAGTTTGAGGGTGCAGTGAGTTATGATCATTCTACTGCCCTCATGCCTGGGCAAAAAAAAATTAAAAAAATAAAAATTAAAAAATAAAATTCAGATTCTTGGAAGCAACTTCTAGAACTATTAAATCAGAATCTTTGGGCATGGTGACAGGAGGAATATTTTTTACATGTTCCTCAGGTGATTGTAACACACACTAAAGTATACGAATCACTGTGAATCTATGTTACCAGAAGCAGAATGGCCCACAATGGAATGAGGAAGAAAGAGGATTGGGAAAACTTCTGGAATAGCTAATGCTAATATTCATAATGGCAAGGTAGTCATCCCAGGACTGACAAAAGCTACAGCCATCATGTATATCAGAAATAATTCCATATAACAGATAATAATTGTTGCATATTTACCATGTGTTAGGTATTTTGCTAAGTGTTTCATCATTGTCATGATCCAAATAGCTCATTTCATCTTTTACCAGGTTTATTCCACTGAATTCTCTCAACAGCCTTGTGAAGTAGGCAATATTTTTATTCTTCTTTTCCAGATGAGAAAACTGAAGCTCAGAGAAGTTAAGTGATTTGCTGAATGTTGAGTACCTTGTAAAATGAAAGAGTCTGGAAGTGAAGTTTGTCCCTCACCTGTGAGCTCGACAAAGGCAAGCACGAAGCCTGCTTTGACTCTGAGCCCCCACTGTCCAATCCAGATCTTGTACAGAAGATAACCTAGTTAGGGTTGAAGTGAGATGAGGCTAAGGCTGTTCTTGAATGCAAAGGAATGGCGGGGGAGACTCTGGAATAGGGGCCTCTGAGGGACCCAAAGTCTCTGAGGCCTAGGACCTACCCTGACTACCCTCCAGGTTTCAGACTCAAGAGCTTTGGTTCTCAAAATCGCTATCTTACCTTCTCTCCCTTTACTTTTATGACCTCCATCAAAAAAATCAATGGTTTTTACGTTTCCTTAATACTTGTACATTCAGGCTTCAGTCTGCATCTTGGCTACGCAGAAGCCCTTATTGGACTCAACTGAGGAATTTTCTCCCCTTACCAATATTCTCTGTCTTCATCTCACAGCGTCTTTTCCCTCCTGAACATGTGGAACTAATGTGATAAACTAATACAACTAAACATGTTATGGCTAATAAAGACGTATGTTAACCTTTTCTTGTGTATATGGGAGTCTTCCAAACCATTAATCCAAAAAGTAACTAAGGGTGGAAATTTTCGACATTATTGCAGCCACTAATGTGGGTAATTTTAGGCCCAGATGGAGGGGCAAGGACACTATGTAGAGGCATAAACTACACTATGAAACTACTAACATGTGATTTACTTCCAAAGTTGAAAGTTGTCCATCTGAGAGATTCAAAACAGTATAAAAATTATTTCCTATACTTTAGAATGTTCATCATCCTCTTAGCTTTTTCAGAACTAGATGAAATAAAGATACTGTTGAAATAGTTTGCTCATTTTGTTCACATTCAGTGAATGACCCCCACAGTGTCAGTAACTCAGAAGTAATGCCTTTCACCTCCAAGACTTAAATCATCTGATGATAAACTCAAATGAGAAATCATCAATACAAAAAGAATGCGGTTTGTTGCAAACAAACAAAGCTCATCAATTAAATAACAATTAAGTAGAGACTAATTACACTCATGAGGGACAACAGAAGCAGAGCAAAGAAAGCAGGAAGAAGCAGGCTGCCCTGGCTGTGGGCTGAAAGGGCCATGTCCTCCCTAACTCCAGCCCACAGCATCTGAGAGATGCATAGATTCTGGAAGCACAAGGCTGTAATGAGAGGAAAGGGTGAAGAGGTTAAGGATCATTTCTCTTGTTGTTATGTTTTGGCTTTTTCCCCAATATAAAGATCCCTCTTAAGGATCAGCAAATTTGAGAAGGTGAAATGTACTGATTACTGTCTGAACTTTCTGGCTTTCTCATCATTAAGAAAATATTTATAAGACTTAAAATGAAATGGATTTTAGTTTCTTTCAATATCACTATAGCCCTTTATCATGCTTCAATCTTTCATAAAGATTGTATCATTTTTATTTTCTGTAGCTTTGGGCATTCTGCAAGTGTATTCTGTAAAGTCTGCAAAGAAGTATAATCTGACAACCATTTGCCTGAGTCAGGTGATCGTATTCCAGAAAATGATTAATGCTAAAGGTGAAGCATCTGATTCTGGAAAAAAAAATAACTGGCTACACTATTCACTTGAGTAAAAACATCTCTCACACCATCTGGGAAAAGGCTCATCAAACTCAGTCATCAGTTTCACTGGATAATTGGATAACTCTATCAATTCTTTTAAATTAGACATAGAAAACTTCTAAGTAGAATAAAAATCATATACCAGCATCACATAGGGAAAAGAAGAAAGGGAAGTCATTACTGCAATAACTAACTACTCTCCCTGTTACCACCCCTTTCTCCTATAATTTATTCTCCATACAATCCTTATTTGTTTCTCCCTCTGATCTCCTACCACTCTGTCACCTGCTCACTGTGCTCCACCAACTCTGGCATCATTGCTGTTCCTTGAATATGCTAGGGTCCTTCACTATCTCTCTAGAAGGAATTGATTAAGTTTTGTTGCTGAAAATAGCAGAACCATTTACAAGGAGACTATACGGACATAGTTACCGATCAGCTTTGCTCCATCTTTGGTTAGAACTGGGTGCCACAACGTAACAAGGAAGACAAAGACCTGATTGATATTGACTCAAAGAAAGCACCACACTACCTGTGTTTCTATTCTGGCTCTATAATTTGCTAGCTGTGTGATGTTCAGAATTTTACTTAGTGCGCCCCAGTGGCCTCATTTTTAAAATGGAAATAATAATGTCTGTTTCATGTTTTTGAGGATCACAAGAGATAATGAATGAAAAGTGCTTAATTCAATGCCAGGTTCATAGTAATTCATTAGTAAGTAAATGTCAAGTGAGTGGTATTATTATTATTATCACTTTTATTTTAAAAGATTAAATTCAGTAGCACATTTTATCTGTCACACACTATATTTTCTGTACATACCACATAACCTGACACAAATTACATTAATCTCGTTTAATAACTAAAATAATCCTATGCCATAGTTATTCATGTCCCCAGTTTTAGGGGAAGAAACCTGTGCTAAAGCCACATCCATGATGATAATACATGGTATTAATAGATGCCTAGATGCAATATAATTGCAAAATCCCTTATGGGCCTGGCATACTAGCTGAGCATGTAGATTCTGAAGTAATGTTCCCTGATTCAGATCCTACTTTAACCACTTATAAATGCTACAATCTTACACAAATTACTTAATCTCTCTGAGCCCCAGTCTCCTCCTCTATAAAATGGGGATATGGGAGTATCTTCTGTATAGGGTTAATGTTGTAATTATGTATGTAAAATGCCTATCATAAGTACAGACACATAGAAAATGTTCTGTAAAGCTTAGCTCTTGCCTATTATAAATTAGAAATACACATACCCCATGTGGTATGATTTTGTCAAGCAATTATCTTTCCAGGCATACTGTTAGAATCATAACATATTGACATTGCACACAATGCTGACACACTTTGCACACCCAGAGTAAAACATGTGCTTTGAATGTTTTTGCTCTAATAATAGCAATGGATTTGCAGGAAACCATCCACATTGCCTCCTCCAGTCTTCTAATTAAGTTCTCCTTTTGCCAGATGACCAGCCAGGACCAAGAGGGCCTACCTTGTCCTTTAAACGCTTGATCTTCTGAATAAAATATTTCTAGATTGTCATAATAAGCCATGGATACAAATAAACAAAGGTACAGCTAGTCAAATTGACTTAGCCCTTCTGTTTTCAGAGCCATTCCTTGAAATTTAATTTCTCATTAAATATCAGTCTTCATTGATGACATTTTATCAGAAGTAAAATACCTGTTTTGCAGACAGAATAGGAAAATATGTAATATACTGAAAATTCCATGGATTAAAAAAATCAACTTTTCCCTGATGATTAGGGATGTTGGACATTTTTTCATATGTTTGTTGGCCATTAGTCTGTCTTCTTTTGAAAGGTTTCTGTTCATGTCCTTTGCCCACTTATTAATGGGGTTGTTTGATTTTTTTTCTTGCTGATTTTCCTGAGTGCTACATATTTTTTATTTTTGAGACTCACTCTGTTGCCCTGGTGACTGCCAAGGTGTCAGCCTAGCTCACATCAACCTTAAACTCGTGGGCTCAAGTGATCCTCCTGTCTCAGCCTCCCTAGTAGCTGGGAGTACAGGTACACACCACCACTACCGGCTATTTTTTTTCTATTTTCAGTAGAGATGGAGGTCTCACTTTTGCTCAGGCTGGTCTTGAACTCCTGAGCTGAAACTATCCTCCTGCCTCATCCTCCCACGATGCTAGGATCACAGGTGTGAGCCACCACACCCAGCCCTGAGGTCTATATTGATTTTAGTTATTAGTCCTTTATTGACTGTGTAGCACGCAAATATTTTCTCCTATTCTGTAGGTTGTCCGTTTGTTCTTATTATAGTTCTCTTGGCAATGCAGAAGCTTTTTAATTTGATTAGACCCCATTTATTTTTGTTGTTGCTGTGATTTCCTTTGGGGTCTTCTTCTTAAATTCTTTCCTTAGGCCACTGTCTATAAGAGTTTTTCCAACATTTTCTTCTAGAATTCTTATACTTTCATGCCTTACGTTTAAGTCTGTTATCCACCATGAGTTGATTTTTGTGAGATGTGAGAGGTGCAGATCCTGTTTCAGTCTTCTATATGTGGCTTTTCAATTTTCCCAGCACCACATACTGAATAAGGATTCTTTTCCCCAGTGTATGTTTTCGTCTGCTTTGTCAAAGATTAGATGGTTTTAGGAATATGGTTTTATATCTGAGCTCTCAGTTCTGTTCCATTGGTCTATGTCTCTGTTCTTGTGCCAGTACAGTACCATCATATTTTAGTTACTATAGCCTGGTAGTATAGCTTGACATCTGGTAAATTGATGCCTCCCAATTTGTTCTTTTTGCTTAAGATTGCTTTTGCTATACAGGGTCATCTCTGGTTCCATATGAAGCATAGAATTATTTTTTTCTAGATTTGTGAAAAATGATGTTGGTATTTTAATAGGCATTGCATTGAGTCTATAGATCACTTTGGGTAGTGCAGATCAAAACCACTATGAGATATCACTTAATTCCAGTGAGAATGGATTTTATGAAAAAGTTCCCAAACAAAAAATGTTGGTGTGGATGCCAAGAGATAGGAACGCTCATACACTGCTGGTGGGACTGCAAACTAGTACAACCTCTGTGGAAAGCAATATGGAGATACCTCAAAGAGATACAAGTAAAAATATCATTTGATCCAAAAAGCCCATTACTGGGCATGTACCCAAAGGAAAAAAAAAAGATATTCTATAAAAAAGACATCTGCACTAGAATGTTTATAACAGCACACTTCACAATTGCAAATATGTGGAAACAACCCAAGTGCCTATCAATACATGAGTGGATTAGTAACATGTGGTATATGTATACCATGGAGTTCTACTAAGCCACAAAAAAAACACTGGTGATCTAGCACTGCTTGTATTATCCTGGATAGAGCTGAAACCTATTCTACTAAGTGAAGTATCCCAAGAATGGAAAAATAAGCACCACATGCACTCACCAACAAATTGGTATTAACTGATCAACACTTATGGGCACATTTAGTAGTAACATTCATTGGGTATCAGCAAGTGGAAGGGGAGGAAGGGATGTGTATATTCACACATAATGAGTGCAGTGCGCACCAACTGGAGGACAGACGCACTTGAAGCTCTGACTTAGCTGGGACAAAAGCATTATATGTAACCTAAACATTTGTATAATAGGCTGAAATTAAAAAAGGGGGAAAATAAAGGGAAAAAATCAATTTTTCATCAGAAATTTAAATAGTAATTATAATCTTAGGTAGACAAAAGTTTCACTTTTTTTCACCACTCTACGTTTCCTGCGCTATTACTAGAGAAAATCTGTTTGTAAAAACATGATAAATGAATGAATGAAAGAGTTTTTCTCAACAATAAAAACAAAACAATAGTCAATAAAATGTCTCATTAGACAGCAACTCTCTACTGGGTTTCTTTCTTCAGTTATTTATTAAGATTGATTCTTGAGGAGGAAAACTAAACAGTGTTGTAACTCTTACCACTAAATAAGCAACAGATTTCTAATTTATTTTCCTTTTTTAAAAACTAAGCATCATATATGCATGGAATATTTTTATTAAAATATAACTAATATGTGGTTTAAATTCCCCATTTACATTTCCCATTATTTCTACTTTTTCCAGAATCTGTATAATTTCTGAGTTTGTTATTAATAACATATTGATTTTCTTCAAATTTCAGACCTTTCTATAATGTCAGTCTCAAATAATATTGTATGCTACAAATTTTACTGGCTCTATAAAATTATAAGAAGAGAGGAAGGGGGAAGAGATAAAGGTGGGGGAGATTCTTATTGTACTTAATGAGGCTTACAGGTAAAGAAAATCGGTGCATTTGTCATTTGGCAAGAAAAGTCTCTAAATTCATATGAAAAACCATATTCTCTGCTTTAAGCAATGGGAAAAAAGTGTTCTAAGTCCAATGAATGAGTTTGAAAATAAATGAGTTTATTTTAATATATTACAGTTTACTGAACAAATTTAAATGACATTAATTAAAACGAAGTAAAATGAGCTTTTGTTAACTTCTTTAAAGTAATTGTTTTATGTACTTAAAATATTTAATAATATTATTATTTGATAATCATGAAAAAAGCTTTTTGTGTATTTGGCCAGAACCTGTCTGCTGGTTTAAACATGGACTCCTTTAATGCTTCTGGTCCTTGATACACAGAGACAGCTCATATCTATGCTGTGTATCATTTTCACTGTTACCTCGCTATGAAACCACTTTCCAACTACCACATATAGTATACCAGTGGCAAAGAAATAAATTGACACTGAAAAATAACCATCTTAGCCAATTGTGAGATGAAATCCTTGAGCTAGAGAAGGATAAACCATTAAAGAACTACCAATAATGAGAATGTGAACTCACCCTTAGGGATAGTTTTTATTTCTTGCATTTGGTGGATTTTTAAGTTTCAAGACAGAGAAAAAGAACTACATGATGTATGGATGAACACATACCAAGAAAAAATACACATGTTTCAAACATTCTCGAACATCCAACACACGTACACAAAAATTTGTTTAATTAATTAAGCTAATTGAAAAATAATAATTATATATTTATGGGGTATTATATTATGTATACACTACAGAAAGACTAAGCAAGCTAACTAACATATCCATCACCTCATCTACTTATCATGTGTTTCATGGTGTTAATGTTAAAAATAGATTCATTTAGCAATTTTGAAATATACAATACAATCTTTGATGTCAAGTGACAGATTTCTTATTAATCATGCACAGTTCACAGAAGTCATAGAAAGACAGCCAGCCTGAGGCACATCTTTTTGTTCATCAGTCATTCCCAGAAAAGGGACAATGATTTTGGGGAAAGCCTCCTGTGCCATGTGTAGAGTTTGGATTTGAATTTTCACTTTGAATGTTTTGCTTTCTCAAGAACACAAACCAAAGAATACAGAGGTTTGGAATATTGAATATTTAAGCTAAATCAGAAGGTTCTAGCTTAGTCGTAGTTTAATAGCTTTCAAAAATATACAGGTTTGGCTCTGGTTCAAAGTAAATTCTGTGTGTGCGTGTGTGTTAAACATTTTATTCAGTCTGTAACTCACTGAAAAGAATTCCAATCAACACAGTTCATTTTGGCAACAAGATTATCATCTAGTTTAGTTCAAGTTCTGCCCTTCACAAAAGAGAGCAGCAGCCAAAGTCCTCCTAAAAAAGGCTTTCAATAAATTCTTAGTCCAACCATCTCCCTTCCCCTACTGACCAAAGTGGGCTTATAGCTTGATGGAAGATAAAAGAGAAATTAGCACAGGTTGAAAATGCCCTATATGACAAATACTGTGCTATATGCTTTTATATATGCAATCTCATTTATATTTGCAGCAACACAATGGAATAGGTATTGTCACTCATCTGCTGCATTTTAGATTGTGAACAAACTATTGGCCCAGATAAGTTGCATGACTGTTCCAAGGCCATGCAGTTAATACATAGTAGAGCCTATATTTGAAGTTTCCAAAGCTCCTACTCTTTCTGCTTCTAAGGGTGCTGAGGACAGAGGTAGGTGAGAGTACTCTGGCCCTCATAGTAGGAAGATGACCTGAAGATCAAACTGTCCTGCTCCAGTTTAGGGAGCAGCACCCTTAATACTGCTAAAATCAACTCCTACCAAGTCTGTCTGTGCCCTTCTACATGGTTACCTCCTATACCGCTCTCGCTCTACTTCAGTGAAGAAAGCAATGATCAATAGCAATCGCACCAGGTAGGCCTTATGAGTAATAAGGTTTCCTAATAAAGTACACATACGGTTGCATATTTATACATACAGATAGATCCTTTTGGATATAAGCACAGAAAGTTCTGAGACAAATTAAAATTATTTATTTTATTACCTGCACTTGTGGAGAGAAATCACAAGTTTAATCCAAAATAAGAAATTAAATTGAAATAAACCCTGCAAATATTTGTTAAAAAATATTACGTGTCAAATGCTGAGCTAGGCATTAAGCTTTAGCATGCATAGAAATCTGGAAACTTATTTAAATTGCAGACTCCTAGTTTTCCTCCCTTCAGAGATACTGACTCAGTAGGCCTGGGATGGGCTCAGGTATTTGCAATTTTAATAAGCACTTCAGCTGATTCTGATGTCAGTGGTACCTTAAACACATTTTGTAAATAACTGTTCTAAAACAAATAACATATTTGGGATGGAGATGATATGGAAGAGAGTTTAAATCAACTTTTGCCTTTTATATTTCCTAACTTCATTATTTATTTAATTTAGGATAGTGTTGAATCCCAAGCAACTCTGCTTGGCAAAGATGCTTCCAGAAATGCACTTGGTTGTTAATAGGAGAACAGAAATAAAATACACAAGTTTCAAAAAAGTAAAGTGAGGGAAGGGAGAAACTTGACCAAACTAACAATAGTCAATAAAGTAGGAAAAGGAAAACATAGCTAAATGGAAAATACAAGAAGATGGCAGAAATAATTCCAAATACATCATTAGTCACAAAAATTATGAACAGACTGAATGTACATATTAAGTCTCAGGTTATTGTTGTTTTTAATCCAGCTATATACTATTTATAACAAATAAAATTTAGACAAAACCACACTACACTGGATGTTTAAAAATAAAGAGGTAAAAGTGAATATACTAGAAAAATACTAACCAACAAATGCAGATTCCTCAGCCTTGTTGCCTAAAATTTTGATTAAGAATTTGCTTTTATAATAGATGTTCCTACTAATACTAATCCAAGTGTTCCTGAGATCATGCATTGAGAAAGACTTAGCTAGAGCACAGTTGAAGAGGACAGTTGCTCTCTCTCAAAATATTTAAAAGTAATTTCTCTCTGGATTTGGATTTACATTTTAACATGAATATGTTTCAAATTATGGGAACATATTTTAACAAATAATGTTTTCCTGCAGGAGCAATCTTCAGGAAACCTAGGAATTTTTCAAATCCCTTCATCTTGAAATTTCTTCATTTTTTGTGGAGCGTGTGTGTGTGTGTGGATATGTGTGTGTGAGGCTATCCAAATGAGAAGCAGACAGCTCATCTCTTAGGTTGATGCAAAGTATCATCTTGAAATGAACATCTTTCTCTTGAAATCTCAGAGAAGAGTTCAAGCAAATCTAAGCAGATAAATTTTAACGCAAAAAATCAATCTAATTAATCACCCCATGGCTTGCCCCAAATCAGTTATTATTTTTTCGGGAGGAATCCTCCCTCCTTCCATCAGCTAATGGTATCTTGAATATTAACAAAGAAAAAAACATTCTAAAGTGGAGAATTTTACATTCATAGTATGGGTCACATTTACCTAATATGTAGATTGATTAGTTGATACCAGTGCTTGGGATAGGGCATTAAGAGAGGTATAATGCATTTTATGAAGCAAAATGAAAAGTCCTGTCTTTTCAAGCTCCTCTCTCACAATTTCCCCGTGTAAGTCGTGTGTGCCAACAAAACCATCCTTTTGTCCAACTTTTGAGTTTTCCTACCTCTGGGCATGTTTCTTTTTAAAAAAAAAAAAAAAAGCCTAGTAAGAAAATGAAATGGCAAGCTATAAACAGGGAGAAGATATTTTCAGAACATATATTAGACAAAGGACTTGTCTCTAGAATATATAATGAGCCCTTACAAGTCAACAATAAGAAGAGAAACAACACAGCCAATGGAAAAACTCTAAGGTGGGGCCATGTCTGGCATGTTCAAGGAGGCTACTATAGCAAGAGCAAAGTGACTGAAGGAAAGAATAATAGAAGAGAAAGTAGAAGAGGGAGAATAGATCATGTAGGGCCTTATAAGTTCTATTAAAAATATTATCTTTTACCATGAGTAAGATGAGAAGACACTAGAGCAGGGGTTCTTCACCCTAAGAGTCTTTGGATAAAATTGAGGAGATTTATGAACCTAGGCAGGAAAGGAATTACATTTTTATTTTCACTAACTCCTAACTTAAATTTTTAATTTCTTTCCATTACGAATGTAGCAGCAAATCACAATAGTGTTAACATACCTGTAATTTTGTCACCAACAGAGATCATAGTTTCATATCATATTATAGTTGTTATAGATATATCAAAATATGATTCACACTTAGCACTACTTCAAAATTATGGTGTTATTAAACCTACCCCTAGATCTTGTTATTTAATGCAATAATTAAGAAGCACATATATTAACTCAGAAATCTATTTAGTTTCTCATAGCCTCCAGTATGCTATTTGTTCTAACATAGATCACTCTCTCTGGCCCATTCCTGAACCAATGAAATCTCATCCTAGAGTGAGTGGGATCTTGCCACCCAACACCCACCAGGCTTGCTCAACTCTTTTTCTGTAGACATACCTGTTCCTTTCTTGCTTCCTTTTCCTTCCTCTCAGCTTTCCTTCAACATAGCCTATAACATTTTCAAATTTTTTTTTTGCTTGTAAAGAAAAACAAGAGGAGAGAGAAGATTATAAATTTGTTTTTAATAAATATTTTGGGTGTATTTCAAAAGAACTGGTTTATGTTGATTTCTTTTTAAATTTTATATATATTAAAATATACTGAGAAGGGATCTAGAGGTTTCTCCAAACTACCAAAGAGTTTCATGATACAAAAAATGTTAAGAACCCCTGGACTAAGGAGTTTATAGCAGAGCAGTAATATAATTGACATTTTTGAAGTACTGCTCTAGCTACTGTGTTGAGAATAAACTCCTTGGTTGGAGATAAATTAGGAGTTTATTGCCATGATCCAGGGATTAGATTATGGTATTTTAGACTAGGATTGAAGCAAAGTAAGAGGTGAAAGTGGTCAGATTCTTGATGTGTTTTGAAGATATAGCTAACAGGCTTTGCTGATGAATGGGGATGTGGGCTATGAGAGAAAGGGTTATGCCAAGGATAAATCTTAAGTGTTCATGCAAACCTTTCATTCTCCTATGAATTTCGAATTTTAAAAACAAAGGTGGAAATTCTCATAGACAACTCCATGCCACATACTTCCCCAGAGACAGTAATATTGAATATGAGGACAGTAAAGAGGATAATTAAGAGGTTAAATTAATATTGCAAAGTAATATCCAGCCATGCTTATTTTGATATTTTATTGCCTTCAGAAATCTTTATGTAAAGATAAAGAACCATAACCTAGTAAAACAATGAAAAATAATTTGCAAATCTCCTCAGAGCTATGAAATATCCATGGTGTGTCCTAAAGATCAATTTGTCTGGGTAGCTAAAGTTGGAGGATAGACAGGTACTGGGAATAAACTGTTTTAGTCAATGGTTACAGTGCACTAAATATGTAGTCTATTTAGGTGCTGGATTAGCTCAAATTTAGATTAAAAGAAAGCAGTAAGAGCACCAAGGTTATTCTATAAAATAACCCTGAGACAAATGCTTTTGTCAGAGACAAAATTCTGGCATGGATGAACCATGATAATTTCCATATGCAACGTATCTATCATTAACAAGGGATCAGAAAAGTTTTTTGTTGTTGTGTTGCTTTTTAATGAGGGAAGGATAGATAGGTACAGAGAAGTGACAGCAATGTTATGTACATGAAAGACAATTTCTAGTCTAAAGCAATTAAAAACAATTTCAAATAGTGAATTCGTTTTCTAATCAACTATTTAAAAATATTATTCATCTCAACAAAATATATAATGATTAATGCAGCTGCTTAATTTCTAAACTCTCTACTCCTTTAATGTCGAAGATTTGACTTTTATAAGAAGCTTTGGAATGATCCAGAACATATAATCAAATAATTATTTCATTTTGAAGAATAGTAAGGCAGACAATGATTCAGGCTTTTGTTATTCTTACCATCATACTTTCCTGGACTCATTTTCATCAACAATATTACATTTTCTGAAAGATAATTCCCAAATGGGATAAATTGAGATGGAGATGCCTGGAGATGTTTATTGTTAGATTTCAGATGCTTTCATCTGACCATGGTTCCCAGAATGGGCAATCAAGACTGACTGTGGGTGAGTGTTTGCTGAGACCTCACTACTTTGGGTATTATTTGCTTTTTAACTCATTCTGACTGCTGTTTCCAAGTCTCTTGAAACTTGCCAGTAGAAAATAACTGCAAATTTATGCATAATCAATTTCAAAAATTCAGTCAATGTAATTGGCCTTAAACTATCAAAGTCTGTCATTCCCACTCTTTCAGTGTTACAGACATCAATAGATAACATGGAGAAACTGAATTAACTTCACAGATAAGTGGATTCTTATCTCTTTTTGCTTTCTATTTGTAGGAACTAGCAACTTCTAAAATAAAGTAATATTTTTAAAACACAGATTTGATTGCATCACCTCACCCACTCCTACTTAAAAATCTTTAAAGGCCTCACTTTGTACCATATCTACCTCTCTTACATCATCTCCCACATCTTCCTCCCAGTCTCTGTACTCTCTCCATAATAGCTTTTCAATTTCTCAAAAGTTCCATGTTTCATCCTGCTATAGACCCTAGCCCTACTTACAACATTCTTAACCTTCTGCTTCAACTCTAATACGTACTCATCCCTCAGATCTCACCTTAAAGATGACAGCCCTTACTTCCCAGACCAGGTAAATCACCCCCTCCTATGTGATTTCATAGCACTATGGACTTCTCTGTCAGTTTGAGTTAGACAATTATTTGTGTGATTATTAGATTAACGTATGTTTCCTTGCTGTCACCAAAATTTAAGATCTGTGAGGGAAAGACAGGAACTGTTTTTGTTAGCATGGTGCCTTGCATATAGTAAGTGCTCAAAAAATATGTGTTGAATGAATGAATGAATAAAGTGTTTTGTCTTTATTTTCATAGTCTTCAGCATTAGCTAGCATAATGTTGAAAACATAGTAAGAGCATTATCAATTGTTGTTGGTTCATGGCTTTATATTGGATATTACGTTGAACAAAAAAAAAAAATTGATCAGAGTTTCCACATTTGCTGGTCAACCAGCATCCTATCCTCATTTAGGTGTTTTATGTTTTTATTTTTATTTATTTATTTTATATTTTAAAATAATTTTCTTTTCTTTTTTTTTCTTTCCTTCATTAGTTATGTTGCCCACATTTAGGTGTTTTAAATTGTTTTAATGGGTGATTCAGGAGAAAACAGTGTTCAGTTCTTAAAAATGCAGGACTGATGAAAATGTAGAGAAATGGGAACATTAGATCAAATGTAGTAGATGTTCTTTTACTCAAACAAATTGAACATTCTGATTTAATATGTTCTTGGTTAGCAATGAGTTATGCTCTTATCACACATAAATTTCCCAATTTTCAAAGGCATAGAATAAAATAAATAAAACAAAATACATGCAACACTGAAACTATACCGAGCCTACCTGCATTTCATTTTGAGGATTTAGAATGCACATTAAGATTTTACAGTGCCTCAGAATCATTACTGTAAAGACCAATTATCACTGCCTTCCAGACTGTTTGGATAGAGCTGTTTGATAAAACATTCCAGTTAGGCGAGCACATCTTAATGTTTTCCCATAGCAATAAGTCTAGTTATGGTGGGAACGAGGGATCTGAGGTTGATCTTCATTAGCATACATGCATGTTCCCCCAGCAGCAGGTGTCAAAACAGAATAAAACTGGGTGTGAATTTCTACAAATTCATATTTGCTTTTGGCAGAAAAATGGACACCCTCCAAAAATTCTGGTCTACAGATAGGTATTCCATTGCAAGTTGCCAAACTCTAGTGACCAGGCTTTATGGGAAACCTTTCAGTATTTATCTTGTTTTCATATAGTGCTGGGGACTCTCCTTCTTCATTTACAACTCTAAAAGTAGATCATATTTGTTAGATCGATAGCAAGGGATTCTGGGTCTCCTAGGGATGAAAGTGGGTGCCTTTGCAGTTTATCCCCAATGGGCTTTCAGAGAAGTTCATAGGAGATCCGCATATGAGTAAAACTCAGGTCATATAGCTCCCATCTGTCCAATCTAAATGTTTCCAAGATGATGTCTGAACCCTGGGGAGGTCCCTGTATGGACACTAAACATAAGATCCAGACTATAACCAAACTCTCTCTCTTTTGCTATGACAGTGGGTCTGGTCAGCATCTGTGGTATATGTATCTTTCTCTGTAAACATATACCTTGCTCTTGCTCTATAATCCTATCTTTCTCTCTTCCATAAACCTTATTTTCATGCTGGCCTTACTTTGGTGTGTCTGGTCATTCTTCAGCCTTGAGCACACCAAGAACCAACATTTCAGACTGCAACCTGATATACTGATTATGACTTTGTTTGTCATTTCCAAAGCTGCTAATAGAGAATATGAAATGTAAACTAAGTCATGGATATGAAAAAAGTGTAAAGGGAAGACCAATGTTTAATTAGGACTACTTAGAGTGATAGAAGAAAGTCTAGCACAGTATCTTTCATTTGATGTTCATTTAACATACAGCATGGTGTGGAAGCATTGACAAAGGAAAGACATTTTGAGGGAAAAGATATATTTCAGAAAACATGTAAGAAAACCCTATTATAAAAATAGTTTTCAGTAAATGGGGCCAGTGTTTTAGCAACTGAAATATGAGTATTTAATGAAATATTCAGATTCAAAGGAGTTGTAGAATTCATTTTGTTCCCTTACACAATGGATCACTGAAGAGTTAATTAGTTCATAAAAAAAAGTCAAAGTGATCTATCCACCTGGAATTTACCCCCACCCCCTGCATGCATGTACCTCTAAATCTTGGCAAATTCACATATCATGAGCTGTGGTCAGAAATTCTTATACCCAAATAATGTTGCCCCAGTGTTGTTCCATTTCCCCAATATCCTCCAACCCACACTCTCAAGACAAAATGGAGGTCACAAAAGGAACAGATGATGATGGACAGGATTGATACTGGGCTATTAGAGTGGAGGGAGGCACAAAGAAATTAGATTATAGCCATAGAGTAAAAGTAGCATTGGCAGTGAATGGCAACAAGGTTAGCTATCCTTACTCTTAGGGAAGGAACATATGAGAGATTTTCACATGCAATATACTGAACCATTTGGCCATTAAGCACCACCCACCCAAAACACACAAACACACAGATACACACACACACACACACACGCAGAGGCTGCTCATGTAACCTATTAACATTCTGGGACCTTGCACATTTATGAAGAATAAATATTAATTTTTCTGTTGTAGTTACAATAGCTTCTGATACACTGGGCTTGGTAATATCATAACTGAGATCCTTGAATTTCCAAATGGGAATTATCATTTCATTCTTTTGAGGATGCTAAAAGCCTTAATAAAGATTTTGAGCCTTATTCACTGTGCCACTATTTTTTAAAGTATGCTAAATGGAAGTCAAGTCATATATTAGAGTCATATAGAAGCTTGCTAAAATGTAGAGCAGTGAGCTCTACTCTATGTTATGAATCAAATTTCTGAGGATGGGGCCAAGGAATCTACATGTTAGAAAGTTATCTGGGTGGCACTGATGTATAGTAAAAGTTGAGTACCTCTTTCTGGCAATGGAAGGAGGGGGAGTAGAATGTTCCCATTGAGATTTTGGCTTTGATATGAACAAGAAATTGGAAGGAAGAGAAACTGAAATCATAGAGACAAGTTAAGATGCTATTTCAATGATTCACTTGAAAAATAATGAGGGTGTGAACATTTCAGAGATGGAATTAACAAAATTTTTGTAATGCAGTTTGACCAATGTTCAAATTTCCACAGAAAGAAAATCTTGTATTAAATCATTACCTGAATATAAACAGTAGAATTCTATGCAGCAGAATTTGGAGGTGTTTTTTTCTGCTTTGTTTTTTTTAAAGCCTCTCTGAGCCATGCATCATTTAAGTATAATAACAGTTTCACTTACAGTACAATAACAGATCCAATTCAAAGTACTTGAAGCAGAAGATGTATCCCACCCTCTATAATCTACTATATTAATTACAGTACTGGGTCTATAGATGGCCAGTAAAAGAGAGCAAGACACAAGTAAAATATCCATAATCTTCACTACTACAACCAGTTTTGATTTTTACCAATCATCAAAGACACTTTGAATAGACTATGGTTTATATCTACCCTTAAAATCCTTTGCAGGTAGCAATCTTGCTCTATTTACTTAAAAATATTTTTAAAATAGATTACAACCCTACTGAACTTTTTAAAACTTCCTTAAAATTAAATCAATGGACTTCCTTAGAGAAAAACTTGTGGATTATTACAGCTGTGTAAAGCCCTTCTATTAATCCTAGTCTCTTATATTTTACATACCTAATGGAAACAAGGGCGGTAAAGTAGAGAAGGACTGCTGCTCATGACAAAACCACTGTAGTACTAGATTTCAAGCAGTACTACCTAAAATCCATTAAAGAATTTTCTTTATCTCCAGGCCCATTTTGCTGATGAAAAATATGGCCTTACTGACAACCAATTGTGGCAGTGATGAATTTTGCCATTTCTCCTCCAAGACTGGAAATCTCTCCTCTAAACACTGGTCCTTGACTAAGACCATGATTCCTATTCATTGCCTTCCCTGATGCCATTTTACTGCCTGCTTATTTGGCTCTCCAAATGTCACCTGTTTCTGAATTCCCCACTGCTGTGGTGGGAGGACCTGTCAAGATAAGCTGTTATTCCATGTTAGAGATCCTTGTTGCCAACTTCTATAGTAGACTCTTCTTCCTTAAACAAGTTGTGCCAGGAAACTTAATTTTCTTTACAAAATTGTTTGCTCTAAATGGGAATTGCAGGTTTGAGATTTTAATAATAATAATTAAAGCTCTGATTTAGTTCCCCACTACAGACTTACATACTAATTCAATTCACAAAAAACCCTGTGAGGTAGGTACTCTTATTCTAAGATTATAGAAGAGAATGTAAGACATAGAGTTTAGTTAGTATTAATATAAGGTGACACAACTAGGAAATAGTCTGATTTCTGCTTCCATTTTCTTCTAGTCAACCCCATTCCACTATGGTAAATAAAGTATCCCCATTTTTCACAAGATGTGACAGATAATTGTTAAATCTAGAGCATAAATTTGAATCTCAACAGGCATCCCTAACCTGAAATACACACACACACACACACACGCACACAAACTTGCACATACATACATATACATGCACACATTACTCTGATTTCTTCAGTTTAAAGGACCAATCAGAAAACTTAAATAGCCTTTATTCCAGCCTGGAAATTGGGACTTCATTTTTTTTTATTTGCACATTTTATCTGGTAAGTTCAATCTAAGACTTAGCCCATTCCTGAAGAAACAATAAAGGACCCAGCTAAATAGCATATCTCTCTCAAGAATAAATGCCTATCACCCCAGGAGGGATTCAACTGCATAATTGCCATGAATTACAAAGATGCCTAAAAGAATCTAACCCATCTGCAGACAAATATATAGGTCTCCAAATTAAAAGTTGGTGTATATACCAACAATACATAAATGTGTGGTTGGATGGGTTCAAATAAAATAGGATTGTGACGTTGGTATGCGTGTACACATGGAAAGGAGGGCTTCAGCATTTTCTAAAAAAAAAATGAACCAGATGAAACCCAAAGGTCTTAATAAAAATGAAAAATTCACATTTTAGAATGACCCTTCAAGTTTTGCATTCTTCTAAATTGTGCTGCAGGGCCACAGCTACATCCTAGAACTCCAATTCTTCCATTTATTTGGCGCAGTTATTTTGTATGACTTTTCTTTATAAAGTGAAGAATACCAATTACTGTCATTTTTAAACAATATCTATGAATATGCCTAGGCGCTGACAGGTGTATGGACTTCTAAACAAAGACTTTTCAACGGTGTCACTGTTGACATATGGGGCTGGATAATTCCTTATTGTAAGGAGTTGTTCTGTGTATTGCAGAATGTTGAGCAATATCTCTGGCCTCTACCTGTTAGATGCCAAGTAGCACCCTGCCCTCCGAGTTGTGAAAACCAAAAATGTATCCAGACATTGCCAAATTTCATCTAGAAGACAAAATCACCCTCACCTGAGTACCATGGCTCTGGATAGAAAATTAGCAGGAATCTACATTTCTTAACTTTTTCCCTCAACAAATTGACTCTTACGTCTAATAGAATAATTGGTTATCTATAGCCCAATATTGGTTGCTGTTTGAATTTTGTGGAGTATAGTCAAAGAATGGAAACTTTAGCACTCTGTGGAGCTGATCTTAGCTATTAATTTAATTTGGGTTTTAAATAATGTCATGAATACTGATTTGAGTGTTTATTCTGTGCTGCCATACATGGAAACATGCACACACACAGAGTCAATAAATATATAGTTTGTGTCTTCTATCTCTGTACAATTACATCTCCATTCATGACTGCATATGTGTGATTCAAAATAATTGTTTAATAAAGTAAAACATATAAAATATTTTCTTTGATTCATTTCTTTCTCCTCTTATTCTTTTTTTCTGACAAAACTTCCCTAACGTTCAACTATGGCAGGGATGGAGAAGGGAGTCCTTCATGGAGAACTCATTTAGCTGCTTAACCCAACAGCATAAATTTGATCTTGTAATTAGTATTCAACTCAGCATCTTGGACAGAAACCAGTGTTACAGCCAAGAGGTGGTTTAAATCACATAAATCATAGATCAATGACAGAACTCGAAGCACTGGATGGATTACAAAAGTAAAGCTTTAGTTAAAAATAGATTAACTGTTTCCCTGCAGGAATTCTTTAATCCCCCCAAAATATATAAAACAAATAAAATTATATCTGATCATTTTTGTAACATATACATATGAAATTGAAATGTACTTTCCCTCCACAGTCACATTGATGTTTTGGAAATGTAGAAATGTATATGCACTCTATACCCATGAAAATACTCCATGTTTCTAAGACTTTATTTTTGGATGATGTTATAAGAACAACAACAACAAAGAAAAACCATATTTGTTATAAGTAGTAACCGTACATTAGTGATGTGAAAGCTGTTTTAAATTAATCTCTAAATATCAGATTTTTAACTTAAAACCCACCCTAAAAAGTATGTTTCTATTCCTCAAGCAACAATGGATATTTTTCACTCCAAATCTTTTAACTACCAAAATGTACTTAAATGTTGAGGTTATAGCAAATAAAACTACTAAAAACAGGAAGTCGTATGAGTTTTATAGTGAGAAATCATCCCACTGTCAAATAATCATCTCATTAGCCCTTTCTCCTCGATTTTTCTTTTAGAACCCAGAATTATTCACAACTATGCAAACATGACTTGTAAGCATTTAAATATATACATTTTCAAGTGTGGCATATTCTATTGTTCTCAATAAAACTAACAATTCAATTTTAAGTGCCATTAAGCACTCCTTTTTTGGAAATTTAAACTCTTCTACTTTAAACTGAAAGTAGTTTTCTTTTGCTCCTGACACTTAGGAACATACCCACAGTATGAAAAAGTTTTTCTAATATAATTTCAGGTAGCTAAAACGAAATCAAATAGATAAAATGCACACAGAATTTAGACACATAATCCTGTTACCTTTGATGATCTTTCTTGGGGTAGTTAAATAAATTTTTATATTAAATTTGCTGGAAAAAATGATCAAATAATAATAAAAGAAACAAAAACTTAAGCACCGAATTTTACAAATGTTACTTTACTGAAATAAAAAATCATTAATTATTTTTCTGGTATGTCCCACCTACAGAATTAGTACCAATATATTAAAAGTGTCTTTGTGTTAAAATAAAGATTACATGTAAGTAAAAAAAATACTGTTTTTTTCTCTCAAGTTTTATATTTATGAAATATTCTTGTGGTTCATTTTCATGAGGAAAATGCAAATCTACACATCATAATTACCTTACTAGATAAGAACATTAAAAAACAGTCTTCAGCAATATAGATTTTTTGTGCATATTTTCAAAATGGAAGTACTCAAAGGGAGAAATTCAATTATATAGCATTGCTGCTGCTACATAAAAATAAAATGTCTGCAAGTCAAGATAGATTAAGATAGTATGCTGCTATCTATTACTTCACTATATATTATTGGCCACCTAATCAACTTAGATTGTATTAAGTTCTATTTTTATAAGCTTCTGAAAAAATTGTGTGAAATTCAGAGTGGATTTATGATGTTGAGGCTGAATTATAAAAATCTACAGTTAATAATAAGAATCTAGTAAGTATTTTAATATAAAATTGTATGTTTTCTTTTTGAATCCAAAATCTCTGAGCCTGTATGTGGTTAACTTGCTCCAAACTACATCAGTTTCCACTCTGTGTCCACTGAAACCTAAACCTTAATATTTGCCTAAAAGTAAAATGTATGTAAATAGATTCATTATATTAGAAAAAACATTGGTCACATTACTAGAGATCCATTTAAGGAATATTAAATTTCCACAGGGTGCTCAACCATTCTCCACTAATAGGTTACAATTCACAAAACCTTCTTTTGATAGTTTTATATGGTAAGTTCTTGCAGTCTGGACTGTTCATATATATTTAATGGGCAATGTAAACAACAGATATACTCAAGTTCAAAAAATAATTTTTCCAAATTATAATGCATACCTAAGGTAAAAAAAAAAAATCCCCGGAAGAATAGAATAGAAACTGCTATTTCAGAATGTGAACAGAGACTCAAAACTGGCATTTGAAATATTTCCTTTCAACTTTTAGGAATTAACATTTTGAAGTAGGAAAGGTTCACAGAAGTTAAGTGTTCTGTTTTTAAGAAATGAGTGGATACCACACTGCCTGCAGTATCCACCTGAGAAACATATTTGACACCATTAAATGAATGAAGCAGTAAATGAAACCATAAAAGTTTATCATTTTATCCAGTTATACCACTATGGCAGTTTCTAAGTAAAAATTTCAACCAAAATGAAAATAACTAATATATCATTGAGAAAGTTTTTCAAGGTGATTCAGAATCACAAATATGCATGCATTTTACTGAGTCTAAATATCAAATGTTTTGCAAGGAAAAAAATTAAAGAGAGAAGAGTTGGGAAACTCTACCAGATCTATTGCAAACTAATGGAATTTTTAAATACCACCTAATGCAAAGTGTACTCTATAGCTAGTCATAAGATTAAAAGCTTTTCAAGTTGCTATCTTGGGAAATTTCTTTCAAGGAAATTACTACAAAGCCTTGTTTTTCTACGTCTCCCTACTGTGCTTCCCACTGTGTTTTTTTAATAAGGAAAGCTATCCATCCATAGAGGTGTATCCTGTTCTCCATGCTTCAATGTCTAGCAGCAGGCAGATACAGTAGACACTCCAGTATTTGACTCTTTAATTTTCACTCCATAATGTTGATGTCTGCTTTTGCTGACTGATGCATGTAGTTTCATGGTTGTTTAATTATGAGTGGGCACAGATTTCCCCCACTCCATAAGCACCCCCCTTTATAGTCATCCTCAGACAAAACAATACACAATCTGAGGTGTCTGTATGTAAATAAGGTAATAGATGTTTGATGTAATCAAAACAAAAAATTCAACTTGTCTGGATCAAATTATTGAAAAACTCAAGGCATATTTAATTATATAGGATCAAAACATTTTATTACTAATATATCAAAAGTAAATATCAGAAGCTAGGTTTGAATTTCTAGGTTTTTATTTCTTTTACATTTCAAATTATGCAGAAAAATAACCATCCAATAAAAGATTATTGAAAAAATACTATGGAGACTTCCTAGAGTAGCTTTTTAAAATTTGCTTTCATACCATAAAATTTCATACTATCAGAATTAAATACAGAGAAGGAAAAATATTGTTTTTAGCACATGGGGATCTCTTTGCTATTTTAAAGTTAAAATGCAAATTGTCTCTTTTTGTACAATAAAAAAATAAGTAAAAGATCTCTTTTATGAAACAACATCACAGAGTGGTATTTTACTCATAACAAGAACAAACAAATGTACACCCCCAAATAAAGAGACGACCTATTGGGCATTACAACTTCTAGGCAACCAGTTATGAGTTTGGCTATTTGTTGATTCATTTACCCTGTTCTTAGATATACTTTGTTATTGAATATTAAAGATTATATTTTGATAAATCCTAAAAGCCCTGCCTCTATGGTTGCATACTTTTTTCCAAGGCCAGGATATGGCTATCAGGTCTGCGACAAACATTCTTGTGACCAAATTTCTTTCTCTACCATGATTAGTTACATCAAGTAAATGTGTACTTATTCTGACAAAATACGCTTTTAGAACTGATGGCACATCTTTTGTAAAAAGCATGTTATGAAAATATTAAGATTTTTTTACAAGTTAAAAAGTACGTGCTATTTCTATCAATTAATTAGAGAATACTACTACCTCTCCCCACACAATGCACACACAAGAGTATACACGGCGTCACTGACTCAGTAAAAAAAAAAAGAAAAAGAAAAAACTATTCATTTTATGATGTTATAGTTTTCACGATTTTTGTTTCTGATTTTTATAACTAACAGTGACAGAAATATTTTGCTTAAAAAGATTATTTTTAAAAAAGATTATTACATTCAGAAATACTCAAAGGATTATAATATTTTAATGCTACAATTATCAAATAAATAGCAAGGTCTTTTTGGTATAGTGAGTGAATTTTACATATAGTGAATTAAAATTGGTAGATAAAAATGAGATTGTACAAGGACTAGTGGTATAGTGTCACCAGTATTGGGTTGTGCTGCATCCATGACAACAGAATGGAAGGTTGCTTTTAATACTATTATCTTACATACTCACAGCTGAATGCTAATGCAGCTATACTGAGAAAAATCAAGTTTCAGATCTGAAGCCACTGAACTTACATACACTATGGGTAGAGTTGCAAATTCAAAAAAGAATAGAAAGACTACTATTAGAGCATGGAAATTTCTCTAAACGTCATTACTTCAAAATGTATATGGATGGGTTGTCAATAATTTAAGAAATATATGTTGATGCAAAAAATTCAGTGAAAAGGAACATTTTGCTGCTAGTTATATTTTTGAGAATATAATCAATAAACTAAGAGATTATTCAATTTTTTGCAATGAAACTGAAAATTGATCATTTCTCTCAAACAAACATTGAGTAAATAATGTCTGATCTACTTTGAAAAAGAACCAATAAAAAGGGAGGCAAAATATAACCATAAAACCCTGGCTGATTTGATGAAATAAAGCCTCACTACTTTTATAAAACAAAAGGTATGCAGTACCCAAATTTCAGACTCCTCCTTTCCTTTGTTACAAAGATGAAAATCTATCACTAAATATAAATAGGTGATTAGATACCTACATACATACATATGGATGGTGTCTATGAATCCCTTGCCTGAGACAATCCCACATAAACCCAAAGTATCCAGGTGGCAATAATTTAGTAAAGTTCATGACTAAACTTTGCTGCCTCATGATGGAGACTCTAATTACATTACTGTTAGCCTTGCCATCTTCTCAGGAAATAAAAGAACCCTTCTGCAAATTCCCTTCCAATATGGTAACTCCTTTTCCCTCTTGCAAATGGAATGATTCCTGTGTCTATAACAGCCAGTGTGAAATAGAGATTAGGGCTAATTCTATGCATTATAAAATAAAAGAGATTTGGACATTAGCCAACTCATCAGAATGATGTCCATTGTCAAACTAGAAAACTCAATATAGATAGACAAACGGAAAGGAAAAGATGCATAGTATAAAGTAAAATTTGAGTTATGCAGTATAGAATACTCTTTCTAAACAACAATCTCATGAATTAGTCCAGAAAGTCAAATGTTTGGTACCTAGATTCCTATCCACCTCATCTACCTTGACGGTGGTTCTAATGTGACTGTCTTATTCTCTTTTCCTTCCTCTTCTCCCTATCTCCTGGTGTCTTTAATATTAAATTTAGATTGCACTCATTTGCAGAATAATTTGAAATGTGAAACATGGTCTTGAGTTACACATCAACTAATTCTGAAATTATCCTTTCTTTGTTTCACTTTGTTTTCAGTGTATGGTTTAGGCAATTATAGGCGCAGCCCAGAAAAAATGAAAATAGCATTGGATAAAAACTGAGTTATTTGACCTAGGCTGGGCTTTAATATTGATTAACTGTAATGGACAATTACCTAGCTTTCTTTTTCATAACTATACTAACATAGATTGTTCTTTAAATTTAGTCCATATCCACATAAATTCATTTATTCTCTCTCATCCATTCAATAAATGTTTATCAGACATTTATTATGTGTATCAGGTAAAAGTTATCAGTGATTAGACTTTCTAATAGGAAGTGGTGCTGTACAGTAAAATGGGATCTAGTACCAAACGGCCTAAATTCAAAATCCAGCTATTATCACTTAGCTATGCGACCTTGGATAAGTTATTTATCCTTTCTGTACCTGTTTTCTCATCTCTAAATGAGGAGGATTGCAAAATTACCTACCTATAAGGTGCTGTAAGGATTAAATGAAGTAATTGATGTAAAGTACTTGGCCCAGGATTTGTCACATAAAAATGCTAATAAGTATGTGTTATCATAGCTATTCTTCATCCAGATATCCCCAATCAACCATGTAAAGACTCAAACTACAGGGCACCGATGCCAAAGACCATCGATTTATTTAAGATAACATTTTGATATAGAACAGAAACTGAAAAAAAAAATGAAAGAGAAGAATATGAGGCACTCGTAAATGGGTGATCCAAGCAAGAATGAATTCAGATGGCTGATGATTTCAACTTTTGAATCTATATTGTAACTATTGTAACTATATGTGGCTAAAAATGACCACCTAGGGAAAAAAAATCCTAAATTACAATATTTCATTGGCAATGTGCCAAATTATTTCATGCTATGTTTTGTTTATTACAATGAATCATTTTGGTCTTCACGTAACAGTCAAGTTTTTTTTTTTTATGTGTCTTCACCTATTCTTCTATCCATTTACCTAGTTTATATTTTCTGGTCTTTAATTCGTTGTTCAAGATCTATTTCTTCCAGGGTCTTTTCCTTTCACCCGTTTTGCCTATTCTCTAACTATAAGCTCGACTCCAAATGCTCTTTTCTGCCTCAGTGTATTATATAACCCTTGACTTGAAATACATAAAGATAGTTTTTCTGGCTTTAATGATATTGATAGCTAATGTTTATGAAGCACTATCTATATGGCAGGATCATCACCAAGCAATTTACGATTGTTTAATTTTTATAACACTTCAATGGGATAAGTGCTGTGATTGTCATCTGTATTTTATAGAGAAAGGAAAGTAAGGCTCAGAACTGATAAGTGACTGCTCTTTGAGCATAGAGAACATGTTCAATAATTAATAATTTTATGTGCCTCAATATAGCGATCTGCCATTGGGGAGCCTTAAGAAACACTTAAGGAATGACTGTGCCTCTGCAATTGTCTTTTTCCATACTTTTAAAGTATTCTTATCTATATTTTGTTGTATAGTGAACCCAATAAGCTTTAATGTCGCTAAGGTTAATTTTCTTAGCTTTTGATTTGCTTGTGAGCTCTCAAACCATGGGTTAAATTGAGGAGAGGGGCATGAATAGAGTATCATATCAGATTTTAATAACATCTAGGTTTCACCTATAGGATGTCAAAACATCTGGCTCATTTAATTCAATCAATCCTCAAAATGGTTTATTTATAAAGTAAACAGATATAATTTCCCACCCTCAAATTAGGATGCATGCTCTTACAGATATGAGTGTAATTATGGGGACAATAGGACAAAATATTTGAAATTAGAACTGCCCTGGAAAACCTAGGACATATGTTCACTGTATCTGTATAACAAAAAACAAAACAAAAAAAATAAAAAACAAAACAAAACAGAAAACACAAGTAGGACTGAATTGAGCAGATGCTTTAGCACCATGCAGACACAGGCTTAATTGGTAAAGATTTTATGCATGTTTGAGGAAAACACCATGTATCTGTGTTTTTAAATTGTTCTGTTTTGTCTGTTCAAAAGTGTTTAAAATATTCAGAATAACAAAAAACGGCAGAGCCCCCTGTGAGAAGCAGTAGAGTTCTGAGAGGAAGCCAGATTGGAAAATGTAGAGTTTTGTTAAAGCGATCCCTTATGATGTAAATGACCCATAAAGAGAAGAAAATGCTCCCTGAGCTTACTTGAAAGGAATAGTGCTAAAGTAGATACTTCTCCCCAGTTTAAGGAGAACACATTATATTTTTGGACAGGACACTGAATTAACTGTGTTCTATATTCCAAGGCATTAAGCCTGCCAAGTGGATTTACCCTAGCCTAAATTATCAAATAGCTAACAAGTGATTCTCCTGACAAAAAAAGGGCATATAAGGATTTACACTTTCTAACTCAAGTTGAAGTGATCTCCAAGATTTATTATGCGTTCACTAATAGGCAATCTTCAGGTTAAGCAAACCTTCCTTTTTGAAGCATCCTTAGATTGAAAGGCATTCCCTTTCTCTTCATAGAAATAGAAATAATCACTTCTTCCTTTGGTTTATCAAAGCGTATTATCTATGCCTCTTTTTAAACGTTGTTTACTATGCATTACAATTAATTATATCATACTCTTGTTTTCTTTACTAGATTCCTGAGTGCTTTAAAGTCAATTGTTATCTTTGCATCAATCATATTCTTGTCTAGCAGATGTTCAATAAATGATTGTTGACTTAATTGGAGGATGCTAAAGTCACAAAGTTGCTTTATTTTAGCAAGTTACTTGACAGTTTCCCAAAATACTCTTGTGAAAAAGGTAGGAAATATAAGCCATATGACAGTACCCTTTAGATAACATTGCATCTCCTTGAATAATCATATACAATGAATACAAGTCAAATGAATTCATATCAACCTGGAAGAAATTCCCTGTCCTGTTCAACATTTATAGATAATTTAAACAAAGGTATTAATGGCTTATTGTTCAACTCAATAGATGACACAAATGTAAGAGATAAAGCAGGATTCACAAATTTAGATAGAATGGACAAGATGTAAGTTCTCTACTAGCAATTGATTATAAGACATAATTGCAAACACAGACTAAATTTATTTGTGTAAAATAAGTTGTGTACAATATTAAAATGATTCAACAGTTGGAGAGTAGGCAAATAAATCACTCAGGTGGTAGAAGAGGCAGCATAAAGTAGCACTTTATACTCCCATTTTGGGAGTTAAGAAAACTTGACTTCAAATCTACTGTTTATTAACTACCAACCTTTAGATAACTTACCTAGTATCTCTGGTTCTCAGCGTCATCATTTAGAGAAATGGGAATAATAAAAACACCTACCTCGTAGGGTTATGGTGAAGATTAAATTAGATTATCATGTAAAGTAAATAGTTTCTGACTCATAGTCAGGACTCAAAATAATGATAGCCTATCAGAAAAAAAAATTAACTCTGAACAAAAGTTATCTTTCTGCATTTTACACTCCTCAGAATAAATCTATAACATCATCACCATTTGTGATCCACTTTTAAGAAGAATATTGACTCATTGGGGACCATACAAGAAGAGCCCATGAGATCTTAAAGAATTTGGAAATGCTCTCATATAGGAATTGGGAGAGATTGGAAGGCCAGGAAGGACATGATTGAATTTTCTTAAGTGTATTAATGCTGTTATATGAAATAGGAATTAAATTTATTCTGTATTGTCCAACATGGGAGGAAAAAAAACGAACTGTAGATGCAAATCACAAAGAGTTCTAATATTCAAAAACATTTTCTAACAACATTATCAGATAATAAAATAGGCTTCCTCATAAAATAAAATGAGCTCCCCATTCTGAAAGTGTCCAAACTTCTTGACAAGTATACTGAAAAATAGATTTTTATACTGGTAGGGCAAAGTCTTTTCCAACTCTAACATTCTCTGATTCTATAGAACAAAGACTATATTAATATGAGACAAATAAACTATTATTCTGAAATACAAATATTTCAAAATTCATATCATTTATAAACAAAGCAAGTAAGCTAACTAATAAGGGGTCAAGGTGAGGAGTGGCTGAAGATAAGATGGGAGTAAACCTATACACATCTGCATAATGTAGTGGAAGGATCAAGGTCTGGAAAACTACATACTATTAACTTCTGTGTCTTTAATGTCTACTTTTATTAGGTCTAGGTTTCTATCCGTCAAATAAGCAGTTGGACTAGATGGTTACTAAGTGGCCTTTCATTTCTTATCACATCCTACTGTTTACTTTTTAGAGTATCATTTACCTACGATAAGCATAACAAATCCTATTATTTTATACTAAAAAAAATCATAAATGTGAAGACACAGCCCATTGTCTACTCTAAACATATTTGTTCTCTCTAACTCTTTCTCAAGTTCCTTAAAAAATATATTTAATCACAATCAGTTCTGCAATCTAGGTGTCCCGCTGTTCCTTTCTTCTTTGGGCTAAAATGACAGCTTTTCTTGTCCCTCACCTACGTCTAGCGGCAAATTAATCAGCTACTGGGAGTCAAGAGGGATTTTCATTTTCCATTTTAAAGGCCTTCAGCCCATGGAATTACCACTTTGGACTGTTGCCAAGGGGAAACCAATCTCCAAGAAAATAAAAGAAGGTTGGAGAGAAGGCTTTAGTTTTTGCTAAATGGCCCAAGGTGGCACAGCATCTGACCTTCTGATGACCCCGTTGAGGACAGATGGGTTGTAAGTGAAGGCATCTTCTATCTACACCCTTTTGCTACACTCATATTTCTAAATGAGCACCGTGAAGAAATGCCATTATTGTTAATGTTCTTTTTTCAAATATACATTTCAGATAATACCCATCCTTCCGCTTGATCAGTTTTACAAAGAGAAATTTGAAGCGGGAAGCTGGTGAGCTCATTTTCCAGTTCAGAAATTCTGAAAAGAAATTAGCCTCTAGTTAGGTAGGTATTTTACTGTAAATTAATTTTAGATACTGTAAGAAATGACCTCAGATACTGCCCCATCTGTTTCTTTTGACAGCAGTGTTGCTGTTTGAAGTTGTTCTTCAAATTTCACCAGCTCAAAGAGTAGAGTTTTTTCGTGGAGAGTTCAGAGTTCCGGAAAGAATCCCCACACCAACAAATATTGTCATTAACTCTCCAAGAGGCATGAAAATTCATCAGGGCTTCCTCCTTCCAGCTGGGTAAAACTTGGGAGGTGCATATATTAAAACCCTGCCAAGTCTCTCAAACTATACATTTTTTTTACCAAGTTTCAAGAACATTTGCAAACAGTTTTCTGTACCATAAAGTTTCATTGTCAGTCTTTTTAGAATCTGAAAAATCTTTAGGGTCACGAATGTATTCCTTTTTGCTAATGTAGTAAAAATGTAAATGTGAGAAGGCAGAAAGTGTGAGAAAATCATGTAATGTGAAGTTAGTAGCACTTTCATTTAGTCCTTCGCTGGTTAGCTCTATTGGCTAAATCAAGGAATTAATGAAACCAAGGGGACAAGTCTTATCTCCTTGTGGGACAATTAGCATCACTTCTTTTCAATAACACAAATTGCAACCATCACCCTAGTGAATCAAATGGCAAACACCTAATTTTGTCACAAAGGAAACCAGGTGAGTGTGACTGGCTCAGTGCAAACCCAGGCCCAAGACCAGAAAACTTCTTTCAAAGGACAAGCTCTCCTGATAATGTCTCTTCATGTACAAAAGCCAGCATAAATTGGAGAAAAAACAATTAACATTTGTATGACATATTTTCATCTGTAAAACATGTTCACATATGTTACAGTACTTGATCCTCACTACAGTCCTATGAGTGGGAAGTTATTGCATTCATTTTATAGAGAAGGAAACACTTGCTATACATTTTTCAGACTGCGATGAATGCTCGTATTAAGTCCTACAAGGAATAAGACCTTTAAGTACTAAAAGAAATAAAGAAGCATTTTGCAGCTTTTGAAATTTTTTATATAGTAATACGAACATTTTTGATAGAATTTACATAAAAAAGGAAGGTAAACATAAAGCTGGCTCAAGTCACAACAAGCATTTCCTTTAAATTATCAAATAAATAAGACCAAGTGAGTTTGCTACCCAGATTCTTTGGACAACTGCTTCATTTACTTTACCACTTTGTTTCATATATACATAAAGGCTCCCAGTCAGTTAGGACTTAAGATTCCTTCTTCTCATTCTAACACTCACAATAACCCTATGTAGCAGATAGAATTTGCTGTATTTTTATAAGTACAGGAACAAACTCAGAGATTGTATAACTTGTCTACTTTCTTTAGGCATAATATTCATTTGCATTTATGAGTTAATTAAAGATCCATACATAATGAAAACACTCCTCAGACCACATTACATTACTGGTCAGTAATAAGCGCTGCCTGTTCGGTTTTTAGTTCCACTTTTGAGTCATCATTAGTTCCATAAAGCCTGCCTAAATGATAAGCACTTACTCTAAAACAATTAGAAGGTACTCTGGTGTTTTTTTCTTAACACTCCCTTTGAGTAGGCTTCCCTTCTGTAAAAACTATAGTTTTAACTACCCATATATTCTAAGCAATGTCATTTCTCTTTGTCTAAGAGTAAGATAACTTTTTTTTTCCATCCCCCAAAAAATAAAAATGAGTTACAGAGCCGTGTTTGGAGCAGTACTAACAATTGGATGGTTTTTCCTAGGTTGGTGGTTTTATTTTTTTAACTAAATTGTTAGATTATTTAACTAGTTAACAAATGCACAGTTGTTTTTGTGTCCCAAAATTGAATTTAAAAAAATTCTCTCATAAGATTCCACTTTTGGCAACATCTTCCAGGTAACATACCAAAAGTTTTTATGTGGGAAAATGCAGATTGTAGAAATGCAAAAGTATAGAAGTCGTCTCCATTCTGTGGCACTAACTTCATTTGTGCCACAAGGGGGAAAAATTCAAAAGAGAAAACATATTTTTTCAGAAGAAGAAATTCGACAGAGTTATAATACCAATGCCACTTTTTTTTTCCTTTCCATAACTTTGCAGATCTAATATCGGTTTTCTTTCACAGGAAAGGCTTTCTGTTCACTACAAGTTCCTTGTAATCCATTCTGATTAAGTTAACAAACATCTGCCAGTGTGTCTTCAGATAAATTCCATTACAGTTGTCCCTGTTAATGTAATAAAGAAGTCTTCATAAAATTTCATTAGAAAATTTATATAATTGCTGTAGATCTAGAACACTTTTAGAGACTGGGAAAATAGCCACTTTTTCCAGATTTTCATGTTGATAACAATGAGGTGAAATGTGAGTCACTTAACATTATTATTTTGGGGCAATATATTTTCTGGAGATAGGAAAAGGAAGAAATTCCTGTCCTACAACCACAAAGTCTCTAAATAATTTTAATTGCATATAGTCAAATGAAAAGAAAAAAAATGTTGTCTTACTTTGAGACAATTGTCTCAGTAAGTAATAAAATTAGAAAAAGTTGACTCCATCTTGTTAAATTAAAATGATTGTTTCAAAATTAAATATACTTACATATTTTTTAAAAAAATAGGAAGTTTATGAATGTTAAAATAACTTTTTTTAGGTTTACTTATCTATTTAATTTGCTTTTAATCTAGAAAATGTAGGGTAAAAAGCAGCAAAAGGGGGGTGAATTAATATTTAATGAGGCATTTTTAACTACTAAAATATTGCCTGAAAACACACATAACAACCTACTTGAAGTAGTTCTTCATAAGAAATTGTCCTACGTTGAGAATAAAACAAATAAAATATTCTTATTTATAATAAACTCCCCTAATAGTAAAAAGCATGTCTTCTCACATCCTTAATTTCCAGCTAAGTGTGCATAGAAAATAGTCACTATTTCCAGAATTGTTTCTGAACTAGAATATTTAATTACAAAAATTCTGCATATTTCTCCTTATCAATGTCCCCTACAAATTCTAAATACATAAAGTCTTCTTTCAATGTTCTGCTAAAATTTATCCTCATTCTAAGCCAAAATTATAATTTGAGCATCTCAATACTTCATAGCTATTTTAATCATTCCTATTTTTCAAATTTCAAAATTCTAAAATGAAGCTGAAATTCAGGTAGATAGCCAAATAATGAGATTAAAATGAAATAGTCATCTCATGCTATAAAATCCTATCTGTGGTGCCTAAGTTTCAATGCCATGATGTTGTTTGTGTGTGTGTGTGTGTGTGTGTGTGTGTAATGATTAAAAATTTACCAAAAGCCATGAATACCATTTCACTGTCACTTCCTTTGATTAACCTTCACCTGACCTCACTCCCTAAGGCAATTTTAAATTCTTCTGTTTCTATGTTCAAATCTTCAGTCAAGCAGTGAGTTTATTAAAAATCAGTCATTAAAAAGAATTCCTAGGAAGCAAATTTTTTGAGGTTTTTTTACACAGATGGTTGCTATAAAAATTAATTTCCACTAAATATAACAACTGCTTTTGACTATTCAATTGGTAGGGCAACTCAGTTCACTGATGACAGACCTGAACTTGGCAGTTCTGCAGTTTTAGAAATCCTTCCTAGGCCACTAAAATCAGCACAAATAATATACAAATATAAGGAAAGAAAGGACACTATTATAATCATGTTAATTACTCTACTGCAACTGAGCTGAAGAAAAAGATACGAGCATTCATAGAACTTAATACTACACTGGGCAATGAAAAGACTTTTAAAAAAACTTATTTTAAAAGAATTTCCTGAAATAATTTCTTTCCTACATCATGGTCTTGAAAACTATTGTTTGCTATTAAAATCATTGCCTAAAAAATGAATTTTAGGTAATTCCCTATTCTTTGTCATCATTAAAATAAAATATTTGGATTTTCTTTATAAGGGCATTTATTAAAATAATATATCACCAGCTACGTGCTAATATTTTACAAAAAAAGAAAGGATATAGGAAAAGAGAAAGAACAGACTTACACACCAAAAATGAAAAGAAAATCTTTCAAAACAATTAGAAAGACAATAAGCTACATTTTTTAGTTCTTTTAATATAGTTTTTATCCTTACTCTTTCAGCCTTCAAAAGCTGCATGGCCTAAAGTATCACTCTACTTGCTGGTTACAAGGGGAAATTAAAACTTTACAATGGAGGGACCAAGTTGTTACCAGTCTAACAAACAATCACTCACCATCACTAATAGACTACCAGACACTACGTACCTTTTGATAAAATGCAATATGAAGTATGAAGCAGCACCAAAAATCTTATTCAGCCTTCAAACTTAACTCTCAGTTTACAGGTAATACAAGGACGTGAGGAATGAATTAAATACCACAAGAAAAGAAGAAATTAAATCCAGAAAAGCAAACATTCTGTGGCATCACAGTTCCCATCTCTTTAACAGCTCAAGGTGGTAAAGAAAAAAAAAAGTCATGGGTCTGTTAGGTTAGAAAAAAAAAACTATGCATGATATTTGATTGGATCTTGATTGAATAAGAAAAGAGAGTCAATAAGAAAAGAGAGTCACTGATTCTGGTCTAAATTTCTACTTTTAAAGATAGAAAAACTGAGGCTAGCAAGGAGGAGGGAATTGCCCAAAGTCTCCCAGCTACATTAGGGGCCAGAGGTTAAAGTCTCCCAGCTCTTAATTCTCTGCACTCCCTGAAGTTCTTTCTAAAATCCATCTTAGAGTATTGTCTTATTACTGTATTACTTTAGGCCTAGCATCTTGAGGGAGCTGTCTGACTCCACATGGTTTAGAATACTTTTAACATCTTACTGCCAAGCTGTAATTTAAAACGAAGAGCCCCTTAGTATGCTGAATCATACTCCAGTGGTCTTTGACATCAAAGAGGGTTCTCTTGTCTTTATTGTACAAAACATTCTTAGCAACAGTGAGGTGAACTTTATTTTAGAATTTCTGTAAAAGGATCATAATCACCAAGGGGGAGGAAGTCACTTATGGTGGTTTAACACAGGAGTCTGAAGGTCTGGGTTTCTTCTTCATTCAGCCACTAAAATATAGGACAGACTCAATGGGCTGGATTATTTTCTTGAGACAGTTTCTTAACCACTTTGTGACTCAGTTTCTTTCTCTGTAAAAAGTAATACTGGTTCTAGAGTTTTCTACATATGACTCTGTGGCCTATGCAAATTACCATACTTGTAGAAATTTTCAATATTTTCAGACAGAAAGCACCTCATCAGTGATAAAGCAATAGAAAGACAACACAATCTAATATGGTATCTACTCCTGAGAAGCAACATCTCTGCTACTTAATCTATCCTTTGACCTCATAATCCAAAATTATTCTTGGAAATTTTCATCTCCGGCTTTGCTTTCAACCTCATTTCCCAATCATGTAAAGGAAAATTAAAATAAGTTCTATAAACAAATCTACAAACTAAACTGTTCTTTTTTTTTCCTCCTTTTTTTTTCTTTTTTTTTTTTGAGTGTATAATGAAAAGGGTCTTCTATTAAGAATTACAGTAATGAAATACGGCAGTAGATCTTAAAGTATGCCCTTCCTCAGGCTGCAGTTATGTAAAAGGTTATATAGTACAACAGTTATTAATCCTTCTTCACTTTGACAATTGATTTGAATACAGCATCTGTTGTAGACTCTTTATAATACAAGATCACAAAAGTTCAAAACTAATTTATTGCTCTTTGTTCCACCCAGCAAAAAGTGCACCTTATCAAAACTGTTACTGTCAGATCGATATTGTGCTGAAACAAAAATGCAGATTAGCTGTTAAAGGCTTCTATTTTTAGCTGCATTCATGAATTACTTTGCAAAATCCAAGCACTGCGGTGGAGAGGAAAAACTTCAGAAGAGGATTTTAAAATAGAGTGGTGAGGCAAGTAGAAAAAGAGGTCCCATAAAGGTTCCATTCCTAAAATTCACTAGCATAAATTTAACAAATTTACATATTTAAATAAAACACTGATTGTATTCGGTTTTTGCAGATCTTTAACTTGAAACTAAAAACTAGTAGAGGAGAAGACATCCGTTCCCATTTGGTCCGGTTTCCCGTTTCCAGTTCAATAATACCTGCACGTACCAAGCACACATCCCAGTGAAGTTCTGTTCAGATGCCAAAATCGAAAGTATTCGAGTAGACTGGAATGGTTTGACTCACATTAGTGATGCAAATTTATTGAATTTGGAGGCTAATAAATTCCCAGTGAAAGTACAAAGCACTTATTGATTTTAAAAGGAAAAAGCTCTAACTCCACTCTGTTCAAGAAATGTTTACAACAAAGGATAAAATGTAGCTAGCTTTGTTTTTCAATTAGGTCTATTGAAAAAAATTCATCAATCTTTCTCCACCTTCCCCTCCAGTCCTTCTCCATTATCACCTCACCTGTAGGGGTCAGAAGAGTGTACAACCCCACACCAGGTTAGATGAAAGAGAAGGGAGGAGACAGGAAATAATTGACCGCAAGCCTATTTGGGTAAAACTGCACAAATCCTGAAAATAGACGCTGAAATAGACAGTAGGTTATATGCTGCCCGCAGGCATTGCTACCTTCAACTTGTATGCATATTTACATCAGTGCATTCTGCTATTAGGTGGGAATCAGTTACCACAGCAACCTCCAAATGACCTGGCAGCTTTAATATTTCAATAAAGCCATGAGATTTTTTCTCATAGGAAAAAATATGTATGTGTGTGTATATATGTGTACATTTATAAAATACAGTGTGTTGTATGTAATGCCTTTACAGTGGAAGACATACATCTTCACATGATCCTTATTTATCCAATCTAGTTAGTAATAGAATTTGAGAATATATTTCAGGTCTTCTAAACCTGAATTTCTTCCCTTTTCCTACTCTATTCGTACTGGAATTTTTAATATTTTCACTGAATTAATATTGGTTAAAATTTTCCCAATCCTTAGTACAAATTTGAGTAGAAGGCTTATATGCATTCTATTTTTAACTTTCATTTTTTACTTTACTATCATGGAAATGCTTACTTTAAATATTATGTAAGAGCCAATAATGGTGCATTTACCATTAAAGTTTACACATATAGGGAGAATGAAAAATAATAGGCTGTTAGAAGAATAATCCACCAATTATTTTCAGTGAAGCCGAGATCATCCATTACTATGTACATTTCAAGTCACCTTAAAAACTGAAAGCTTTCACATGTAAAATATACCCACTAGCTGCTTTCTGTTAGCTCCAAGTACATAATTTCTTCCCCCAGATGCACAAACACAATTGAAATGGAAAGTAAAAACTTCTCATTTTCTGAAAATTTTGATTTCTGTTTCCGTGAAATAGCTTTTAATTTTTTGATAATGAAAGTTTGCCTCATTGTGCTTTTATTATGCAAACTATAATTCTTGCAACAGTGTTTGCATTTCCAGTCTGGAGTGCTATAATCTATATATCTTGCTACTGACTTCCTTTTGACACTTAATTTACAATTATACATCAATTAACTGGAAGGTACAAATAATGTGGGAAGAGATTCCAGTTAATTTTTGGAAAAATGGTTTAATACTTATTGTTGCATATCTTTCTAATACATATTGAGGAATGCATGGGTAAAATTATATTCTTTAGGAGATGTACTTAGAATCCCCCATTAAAAAAGGGGGAGGATGAGAGTGGCAAAATGTTTATAACTATTGAATCTAGGTAGTAAATACATGAGATTTCACTGCTACTATTCTCTTTATCTTTGCATATATTTGCAACTTTTATAATAAGAAAACAATAACAGTTTAAAATGTACTAGCTTAAAGATTTTTCTCCCTATAGAGTTTGGTATATATAATTTAATCTTCTTTTACTTTATTTAAGAAACAACCATATAACTACATATTACTTTATACATATTATGTCATTTAATTTTCATAAAAATTAACTTAGGTAGATATTATCCCAATTTTAAAGAGCAGAAATTGACGACAAAAAATTGATAATTGAGAAGTAGTAGAAGATAAATCTGTCTGATTGCAAAACCCACTGTGCTCTGAATGTCTCCCCTTTAGTAATGATCTATCTGCCTCTCATCATTTGGCACTAGTAAGTATGGGAGAGTAGGCTAGATTTTTTGTTTTGTATTCTACTAATTCCCTAAAAGGAATTTTTTTGCTCTTTTTTGTTATTTTAAAATTTTTACATTTCATTCTCTGAAAGACAAAGAATATGTTAAAGTTTAAGCTATAAAATTGTAAGCTAAAGGGCAATTTTGTGGCATGCTTAAACTAAAAATTAACTGATTTAGCTGATCATCTGTATTCTTATTTTCTAAATCTGTCAAATCTAGGTTAGTAAGACATTTTGGTTAGTTGGGTTATAATGACTTCAAGTTTTAGTAAGCACTGACATGAATATGTAAACACTGTCTCCACTGCAATTGAGAGGCACTCACAAATCTTCAATATTACAGAAGAGCCTGATTTCCTTCCAATAATAGGTTCAAAATATTAAGTATATTATTATCCAAGATTTTCATAATGAATAGGTACTGCTTTTGTAATAGGAAAAAAGTCATTTGAAATTTTAAAATAAATGGATTTCCACTTTAAAATAGTTAACTGAATACTTCCGAATAAATGCAAGGATTTTATTCTTTTATTTGTTTTGGGAAAGATGTTTATTTCTTTCAATATTGAAGAGTCACAGACCTTTTTCAGTGCCAAAACCAAATAAATTACATTATCCCTATTCAAAAACTTATTAATGAATCATGTATATTTATTCCTGAAACCCATTCAAGGACGTATTGTTAAAATATTCTACATCTGAAAAGAGTTAGGAAAGATATGCACACATTATAACCACACACAAACTCACAGGGACACTCACAAAGACCTTTTTCTTCTTTTTAATAAAAGTAGAGATCTTGCCAAACATTCAAACCTACTGGCAGTTTAAACAAAATCAACTGAAAACTGAAAATATTAAATAAAGTGTTAAGTTCTTTGGGGGTATTTTGCTGCTGTAAAATGTTTCGATGGGTTTGTTATGGAATGGAAAAGAGAAAAGGAAGAGAACCAGTGATAGTCACCAATGAACCAAAACAACTGATTCATTAAATTCAATCAACCTGTCAATTTAGCTGGGGGTGGAGAGTGAGTCTGATTTGTTATTTGACCAAGGTAGTAAGATAAAGCAACTGTATCTTGCATGTAGTTTGCTTGCAAATGTTATAGGCAAAACAAAGTCAATTAAGAAAAATGCATGCAAGCTTCTTAACTAGGGCCAGAAAAATTATCAAAACTCTTGTGTGCATTCAAACATGATTAGTATATTCTAGTGCTTTCTAGTGCCTTCTGACATTCTGTTCTGTCCCAAATCAGTATTTACTCTGGACAAAGCTGACATGTGTGGTTGTCCTCATAGCATTCCATCTGTGAGCTATACTGAGAGAAAACACTGACCCTTTCTTTGAACTATACAGAGTGTATAAGCCATAAAGACAAACAAACCCTCCCAAGTGAAGAAGAAAAAAGAAGTCAGCCATTGTCTCGGAAAATTTTCTTTACAAACATGACTCTCAGAAGACTGAGGAATGAGTGAATTAAATTAAATAGGAGCAAGCCCACTAATTGTAACTGCTACACTGATACTTGTGAAGATGTATGATTGGTTTGCTGCCTCTCTGTAACTATGCTTCCCATTTAGCAAAGTCATGTTTATGTTTCAACCTAATTTATAATAAAATCTTTGAAAAATGTTAATTAATAATTTTGATAAACTATGAAGGGCCTACATTTTACTGAGAATTTTCCCCTTATTGCTAATATTTCACTTCATATTCAAAGGTTCTCACCTATTTATTTTCATAGCACTCATTATCAGATTGGCTGATATCATACTCGCCTCCGATCCTATCCAAGTAGTTTATCTACATCTTCATTCTTCTCTGTAGTCTTACACAAGACCTTTCGTTGTTTCTCTTAATGTCACAACAGTTAGATTCATGCAGATGACACCACTTGAAATATCTTCTCTCCCCAGAGCCACCTGTCCAAAACTCAATCTTTATGATTCCAGCTCAAGTTATTCTTGCTCTGTGAAGACATTCTCCAACTACACCGACTCATACAAATTTCCATCTTTTCTAAGACCCCACATATGGTTCTAAAATAGTGGTGCAAAGACCCTTGAGATTCCTAAGATCCTTTCATAAAGTATGTGATATCAGCCTTATCTCCATGAAAACACTAAGGCACAATCTTGGAACCAAACTGCTAGATGTCAATATATTCTTCACTTTAACACACTTGTAACTAGATACAAGCAAGTTACACTTCAAAAAATTCTTGCTAAAATAGTAAAGAATATTAATTTTAATAAATCAAAATCTTTGAAAATATAACTTTAATATTTTTGTGATAAAATGAGAGGTATACATAAAGAACTTTTTCTGAATACTGAAGCATGATGGCTATCTACAGGAAAAGCAGTTGTGTGACTTTCTGAGGTAGACGATGTTAGCCATTTTTTTTACTTGAAAGTATGAGAGACAAAGCATGGTTATTTACACAGGTATTTGGCAGACATTTTCTAAAAAAGTAAAGTAAGCAAGACTGTTACTTCAGTGAAAATAAAACTGCCAAATTTTGTTGCTAATAATAAAATTTTATCTTTCAAGCAAATATTAATATCATTGAAAACTTATATATGTCACTATGACCTTCGTAGTCTCCCAGTACTTAAAATTTTTCCTATGACATAGGGAGTGACATTAAGAATTTTGATTTTTGAATGTTATATAATAAAATGTACTGTGATCTCCCCTTATCTGTGGTTTCAGTCTGTGGTTTCAGTTACCCAAGGTCACCTGTGGTCCAAAAATGTTAAATGGAAAATTCCAAATAGACGATGCATAAGTTTTAAATTGCACACAGTTCTATGTGGCATGATGAAATCTCATGCCATTCCACTTAGTCTTACCCAGGATGCGAATTATCCTTTTGTCCAACATATCCATCCTGCATACACTATCTGTCCATTAATCACTCAGTAGCCATTTCAGCTGTCAGATTTTAAAAACATAGTATACATAGAGTTTGGTACTATCCATGGTTTCAGACATCCACTGGGGTCTTTGTATATTTCATGGATAAGTGGGACTTGAATCACTATTTAGAAATGTGCATAACTCAGTGAAAAAATATTTTCTAAATGTCAAATCTGTTAACTTAGTTTAATATTCTACATTGGAAGTACATTATCTATTGAAAATAGCACATCAAATTTGGTACAGTATTAAAAGGGAATATCCACAATTACCAGAAAAAGGTATTAAAATACTTATTTTTACAACTATATATCTGTGTGAGGCTGAATTTTATTTATATCTTTCAACTAAAACAGCATATGCAAAAAACAGAATAAAGAAGAAAATATAAGGATCCAGCTGTGTTATAGTCACACCAGAGAGATGGGATGGACTCTCCGCTCAAATTTGATTTGAACATTGAAACCAATGGTGCTACACATATGCCACGAGGGTTTGCAAATATTTATTACTTATGTAATTAGGCTTACTGGGGAGAGGATAAAAGGTTACAAAGATGATATAGAGACCAAGGAAGGCTGAAGGTCTTGGCTTAGGCAATTGAGACCATACCAGCACTTGGATACTTGTAACTCTCCACTGGTGCCAAAGGAGTGAGTGTGCATGCTTTCTTACAAATCTTTTCCACATGTGGGTCAAAAGAGAAATAGGAAGGGATGAAGTTTGAAAGATGTGAGTAGTAAACATTCCAAATAGAATCAGATTCTTTACTATAAGCTATTTTCCATTACATCAGATATTCAAAACATTAGCAAAACAATGTGAAAAATGCCACTCTTCTTAATAAGTCTTTTGATTAGAAAAATATAAATTTTTAAAAATGCTAGTTGACTAAATTAAAAATGTGATGGCTTAGGGGATCAACATGCTTGTAGCTATGACTTAGGTGGGACAAGGGCAATATATGTAACATAAACATTTGTACTCCCATAATATGCTGAAATAAAAAAGAAAACAAAAGAATTTTTAATTTTTTCAATATTTTAATTAAATAATTTTAAATAAATATCATACTGATACTAAGGCCAGACAAGGACACTACAAAAAATAAAAACTACAGACCAATAACACTGATGAACATAAGTGCAAAAATCCTCAACATAGTACTAGCAAGCCAAATTTAACATCACATTTAAAAGATCATTTACCATGATCAAGTGGGATTTATCTTTGGGATGCAAGAATGGTTGAACATATGCAGAACTAAAAATGTGATATACCACCTTAACAAAATAAAAGACAAAAACCATGCAATCCTTCATACAGGAAAAGTATTTGACAAAATTCAACATCCTTTCATGGTAAAAACTCTCAACAAACTGGATATAGAAGGAATATACCTAAACACAATAAAAGCCAAACAGACAAACCCACAGCTGATATCGTACTCAATGGGGAAAAGTTTAAAGCTTTTCTTCTAAAAACAGGAACTCTCACCATTTATATTAAACATGGTACTGGAAGTCCACACTCACTAATTCTATCCAACATTGTCTTCAAAGTTCTAGCTAGATCAAATAAAAAAGGGAAGCAAAAAAAGAAAAAAAGAAAGAAAGAAAAAAGCAACCAAATTAAGAAAGAATAAGGTAAACTGGTCCTTTTTCCAGATGATATTATCTTATAAATAGAAAACCATGGGCTGGGGGTGGCTCATGCCTATAATCCAAGCACTCTGGGAGGCTGAGGTGGGAGGATCGCTAGAGGTCAGGAGTTCGAGATCAGCCTGAGCAAGAGTGAGACCCCATCTCTACTACAAATAGAAAGAAATTAGCCAGACAACTAAAAATATACAGAAAAAATTACCTGGGCATGGTGGCACATGCCTGTAGTCCCAGCTACTTGGAAGGCTGGACCAAAAGGATTGCTTGAGTCCAGGAATTTGAGGTTGCTGTGAGCTAGTCTGACCCCATGGCACTCTAGCCCAGGCAACAGACCCAGACTCTGTCTCAACAAAAAAAAAAAAAAAAAAAAAAAAAAGGAAAACCAAAAACCCGCCAGTAAAAAAACAGTTAGAATTAATAAATAAATTCATTAAATTTTCCGGAAACAAAAAAAACAAAAAAAAAGAAGTAGGAT
>CAUYRT010072957.1:0-10303 GCA_963574885.1 Lepilemur ruficaudatus
CTCATACACTGCTGGTGGGACTGCAAACTAGTGCGACCCCTGTGGAAAGCAATATGGAGATACCTCAAAGAGATACAAGTGGATCTACCATTTGATCCAGCAATCCCATTACTGGGCATCTACCCAAAGGAACAAAAGACATTCTATAAAAAAGACACCTGCACTCGAATGTTTATAGTAGCACAATTCACAATTGCAAAGATGTGGAAACATCCCAAGTGCCCATCAATACATGAGTGGATTAATAAAATGTGGTCTATGTACACCACGGAGTTCTACTCAGCCACAAAAAGCAATGGTGATCTAGCACCTCTTGTACTATCCTGGATGGAGCTGGAGCCCATTCTCCTAAGTGAAGTATCCCAAGAATGGAAAAAGAAGCACCACACGTACTCACCATCAAATTGCTATTAACTGACCAACACTTAAGTGCACCTATAGCAATAACACTCACTGGGTGCTGGGCATGTGGGCGGGGAGGAGGGGATGGGAGTATTCACACCTAATGGGTGCGGTGCGCTGTCTGGGGGATGGGCACACTTGTAACTTTGACTCGGGCGGTGCAAAGGCAACATTTGTAACATAAACATTTGCACTCCCATAATATTCCAAAAAAGGGGGGACACCTGAGGCTGGGCACATGAAGAAAAGAGGTGTATTTGGCTCACGGCTCTGCAGGCTGCACTGGAAGCCTGGTGCCAGCCTCTGCATCTGGGAGGGCCCCAGGGAGCTTTTACTCCTGGCGAAGGGGAAGGGTCACATGGGGTGAGGGGTCACATTGGGGAGGGGCCAGGCCCTTTTTAACAACCAGCCCTCGTGGGGACTGGAAGAGCCAGAACCCGCTTGTCACTGCCGGGCGGGCGGGAGCCATCCTCCCTGGACCACACGCCTCCCCCGGCCAGCTCCAACGCTGGGGTCAGGTTTCCACACAGGCTTGCAGGGACAAACATCCAAACTGCAGCAGCTTTGAGGGCGTCAAAATCCCGGACTGTGTCAGAATGTAACTTAAAGAAAATTTGAACAGAGAAAAAACCAGGACATTTAGCCAAGATAAAAAGCAGTCTCCTCACAAACTCCAAACCTGGGACAGAGGTTCCTCCGGTTGGAGAGTCAACAGTTCTCCAAGTGGGGTCCCAGGGAACCGGGGACGTGGAGGGAGACACCCTGTGCTGGGCGCCGCGTGGGGAGTCTGAGGGGACAGGTGAGGGCCCGTCACCCCGGCTCAGGCTCCCAATTCGACTGTAAGGCTGGGACCTGCAGAGCCCGTTGTCTGGGGGGTTGGGGGTGGAGGAGGGGCAGCAGGCCGGGCTGGCAGGTGGGAGCCCGCGGGGGCCCTGGATGGGTCTGCACGCTCTGACCCTCGTGTGGGCTGTGGGAATTGGGAAGAAACTGGGGGCACAGAGCCTCTCTGCAGGTGCGTGGTCTCACTGGGACCCGGCGTGGCAGGACCTGGGTCCCGGGGGCCACCACTATGTCCAAACCCCTCCACCAGGAGACCTGACCCAGACCTGGCATGGCCCCAGCGCCGGCCCAAGGAAACTCAGCACTGCCGGAATTTTCCATTTGTTCCAGTTGGCACCGTGACCTCCGTTTCTCGGAGCATTCACTGAAAAGGGCTCACAACTGTGAATGAGCTTTTCCCGGCTCAGAAGAGTCTCGGCGAGGACCCGAGAGCCCTTCCTTTGAACTGTCACCATCGGGAAGGACGGGCTCCGACTCCCAACCTTGGCAGAAGCCTCAGTTCCGAGACCGCCAGACACAGCTGCAGGTCACAGTCACACTGACTGACCTGCTGACCCACTTTGTATGATTTTCACTCCTCTGACTCCACTGAGCCCCTGCCCACTCCCCATTCTCCTTTAAAACGCCCAAATTGCCTCTGCGCAAATCAGAACGGGGCTCAGCGCTCTCCTTACTGTCTGCAGGGACGGAGCAAGAGCGTTTTCGGGCTTTAGTGAAAGGTCCAGCTCCGTTTACCTGCTCAGGTGTGGGGTCGGGGAGCAGCACCTGGGGGTGGGAGCCGGTCCTGGTGGATTCCAGGACTGTCCCCCACAAGGCCCCGCGGCCGGGCGGGCTGGGGCAGCTCTGGAAGAGAAGCTCACCCACCCTTGATCTGGTCCTTGCGCCCTCCCAGCCCTGACCCTCTTCTGGAAGATGCACCAGGCTAGGGAACGCCCTGCAGCAAAATGATGTCCTCCAGACGAGCACGCCACCCTGGGCAACCTGCCGCACTTGCTGCTGGGCAGGATGCCTGGCGGGGGTCTGGGAGGCTCAGCCCACCATGGGCAGAAGCTGCCTCTCCGCTGTCAAGGCCCCCCTACTGCAGGAGCCATCCCGCAAAGTGAGAGGGTGGTGTCCCTTGTTGCAGCAGGACCCCTGTAGCTGTGGCCCCCGCACCTGCAGGGCCGCAGGGGACACGGAGCCACAGGCCACCCTGAGGGCCACAACCCTCCCGCCTGCCGAGCCCCCCTGCCTGCCTGCCCGAGGCCTGGCCCTGGCCTGCCTGGCTGGTGGTGCCACTGCCTTTCGCTGCCACCAGGCCTGGAAGACGGGACAGTCCCTGAGTCCCCACTGACCACTCCCTTCCGTGGGTAGGGGTGAGAACTGTGCGAGCTGAGGCTGAGAGTCCCCACAGGAGGGCTACCTGGTCCCAGGGCTCCTCTGGGCTCTGCAGGTCCGACTGGCTCCACCCTCCATAGCAGGGAGGGCGGGAAAGCTCCAGGGCAGACTAGACAGAGGACACTGGAGGTCTCCTGGGACAGGAACAGCGCTGTGCTCTGGGCGCCGTTCTACCTGGTGCTGGGTGTGCTGCAGGTCTGTGGTGGTCGGCAGTGGGACCGCAGGGGCTTAAAGACAAGGGCCAGGGCCGGGGAGGGGAGCGTGCCCTGGGCCTCTGGGTCCCCACTGCACATGGCAGCTCTGCCTCTTGCCTCCCACTAGGATCCAGTGGCCTCTTTGTGTGCGGATGACTCCTGACCTGCTGCAGGGGGAGGTGGCCCCAGGCCATTCCGGACCTGACAGGTGCAGCCTGCCTGGGGCTACAGCAGGCTCAGCCCACACTGACCAGGTGACACCCACAGCCTTGTCTGAGCCCTTGGAGATGCAGCCCTGGCTCTGGAGCGCCTGGAGGCCCCAAGCGCAGAGTAAATGGGTCCCTGCCACCCCCAGCTCCACCTACTCACTGCCACTGGAGCTGGGGCATCCTCTCCTGCTCCCACCCAGAGCTCACCCCAGCTCCTGGGAGGACCATTAGCATGAGAAGGAGAGGGGCAGGGGCTTTGTTCACAGTGCAGGGAAGGCCAGGGCTGGTGACACTTGCTGGCTCTGACTGTGTTCCCCTTGCAGCCATCTGAGCACCCAGGAGCCCACCAAGTCCACATCAGCCCACAGTCACCAGGGCCAGGCCAAGCACCACAGGTAACGATGGCCCAAGGGTACTTAGAAGCCAGATCTGCCCTGTCCCTCCTGGAGAGAAGGGCCGGCTTGATGCAGGTACAACGGCCACTGCCGGTCAGGCGATCTTGTGTGGGGTCAGAAGCCACTGCCCAGCCTCGGGCCTCTGCCTGAGCACACATGTGCATAGGTATGTGCACACACACCCACACAACCAGATGCACAGGCGTGTGTTCACACCCACACAACCAGATGCACAAGGGTGGGCACACACGCACTGTGCACACACTTCCTGCCACTCCCCATCTGCCTTAGTTTCTTATCTGGGGCACAGCAGCTGCTGTCATAGGCCCCAGTGGTGATGCCACCCAGCCCTCCTCTCCGACATCCATGGTGATGCCACCCAGCCGTCCTCTCTGACATCCATGGGGATGCCACCCAGCCCTCCTCTCTGACATCCATGGAGACGCCACCCAGCCCTCCTCTCTGACATCCATGGAGACGCCACCCAGCCCTCCTCTCTGACATCCATTGGGATGCCACCCAGCCGTCCTCTCTGACATCCACGGGATGCCACCCAGCCGTCCTCTCTGACAACCGTGGGGATGCCACCCAGCCGTCCTCTCTGACATCCACGGGGATGCCACCCAGCCGTCCTCTCTGACATCCATGGCATGCCACCCAGCCCTCCTCTCTGACATCCATGGGATGCCACCCAGCCGTCCTGACATCCATGGTGACGCCACCCAGCCATCCTCTCTGACATCCATGGGATGCCACCCAGTCCTCCTCTCTGACATCCATAGGGATGCCACCCAGCCCTCCTCTCTGACATCCATTTCTCTGATAATGGCAATGGCATCTCATATTAACGGCCGCACGGCCATGCTGGTGGAAGGCTGCATCGTTGCTTTAGCCAAGACGACGAGGTGCAGACCGGAGGCAGCTGGCCCCAGGCTCACGCTGCTGGAGAGAAGAGTGAATCAGACAATAGAGAGATAAAGGGGGAGGGGCGGCCTCGCCTTCAAGCCATTTGTTCCATTTCTATCTGAGATTTTGTGCAAATCACCTAGTCACGTTTGAGTAGCGTCTCTGTCATAAGGTAAGTCAGGAAGATTATAAACAAAGAGCAAAAGAGAGAGCTCCGAAGCCGCGGAGAACTGGAGAAGAGTTTGTCAGTGTCTGCTAGAGCTGAACATGCCCGACTCCCAGGCAGACCCTGGGGGACACCGCTGCACCAGCACCCGGGAGACTGCACAGGACGTCACAGCGGCCGAAAGCGCCAGTAGCCCAAATGCCACCAGAGGGGTGGCAAAGCCCACAGCGAGGTCACGTATGTCGGGTGGTACGTGGCGAATCTCAGCACAGCAAGACCAAGTGCAAAGAATGCATCCGAAAGACACCTTTGTAACAAAGACTCAAAAAACAATGGAGAGTCTGCCTTTTAGAACCACATGCGCCTGCTGCAGAGCTCTGCGGGAAGGGATGGGCCACAGGTCAGTATCCGGTGTGGGTGGTGCGGCCACAAATGCCATCAGAACAGAAGAGCGGACTGCCGGCAAGAGCGTGGCTCACACCAGCACTGGGACCACGGCAGTTCTGTGCACCAAGAAAGTAAACAGGAGACGCTCCTGTTGGGGAGCCGGCAGAGAGTCTCCAGCTGCTGGTTCTCAAATGCAGACACCAAGTGATTCCCAGGGCAGCTGCACCTGCCGTCAGCCCAGCCCACGGCTGACCTCAGACTTGAGCCCTCCTGCCCCACGATGCGGGTGGGAGGGTGCAGGGTGGGGGGGAGGATCCTGCAGGGAGCAGCGCAGGGCGTGTGGGCGGAGCCTGGCCTCTGCTCCCAGGAGAGACAGGCAGCTCCTGTAGCTCCAGGGGCTCCGAGGGGAGCTTCCCCACCCGGGACAGAACAGCCGAGGGTGCTGACTATTCACACTCGGATGAACAGTTTATAAACACCTTGCCTTTTGTTCCTCTTTCTTTAACAGTGTACACAAATTCAGTAAAAGAAAACGTCGTTGGGTTATGATGGAGAACATTAGAGATATTTTAAGATATGAAGGTTCCTATTCCTTTTGTGCACAGTGCTCATTAACTGTGGATGTATTCTGAGCAAGAGCAGCTTATCCCTGGCTCTTAAAATGACAAATGGCCTCATCTCCGGCCTGCCTGGTGGCAGCACGAGGAGCATCTGCGACCGAGCTTAGAAGGAGCCTCATTGGCATTCGGGCGCCGGCTCCGTCTGGGACTGTAAATCTGAGTCTGCTGACAGTTAATCTAACGCAGCTCCAGCTTCCAGACCCGCAGCTGGGACAGACGCGTCCCTGGAGAGCCAGGTCCAGCCTAGGGTCACGTGGCGCTGGGCGCACTGGCTCGGCCGCTCAGGGGACGCCAGCAGCACCCCACCCCGTCTCCCCTCTCCCTGCGCAGTGACAGGATGGGGGCACTCCAGCCAGGACGGCGCTGACCACAGAGCCGCGCAGAGGGGATTTTAATCAAAAAGAGGATGAGCTCTTTACGATGGGGCTGGGAGGGGACAAGGACACGTGGGGTGGACATTCACGGCAGAACGTGAGCTTCATCCATTCTGGGCCCCACATGGAAACATTAACTCAGTCAGTCGTGGGTGTTTAATGTCAGACATGAAACCGTAACATTGTAAACGGAAACGTGGGAGAAAGCAACTGTAACACTGAGTTCTTAGGTCCCAACACCAAAATGCAGCCCATCTTTGAAAGCTGACAAAGCAGACTTCATCAGAATTAGGAACTTCTGCTCCTCAAAGGACGCTCCTATGAGGACAAAAAGACAAAAGAGGCTGAAACCAGTACCGAATGGCGAACCTGGTAACCGCAGGCACTGGGATATGTAAAGACTCTCAAAACCCAATAATAAGAAAGCAAACAACCCAGTTCGAAAATGGGCAAAAGATCCGAACAGCCGTTTCACCAAAGAAGACACATGGATGGAAAGTCCATACGACGGAAAAACATTTGGCATCATTAGTCGTTAGAGAAATGCAACTTCAAACCGAAATAAGACACCGCTCTACACCCCACTGGAACCGACCAAAGAAATAAAAGTGACCACGTTGGGTATCGGGGAGGGCGTGGGCGGAGCGGCAGGAACTTCCGTGCATTCCCAGTGGGAGTGCAAAACGGCCCGACCACTTGGGACGATAATTCCTTATAAAATCAAACACTTGCCACGTGATCCTCCAATCCCAATCCTGAGTGTTCGCCCAAGACAAAGGAAAACTCGCAGTCATACAAAAACCGAAACGACATGGAAGCCTTCAGTGGAGACTGTGTGCTGCGGTGCTGCCGTGTACAGCCCAGCCGCAAAGAGGAACCCCCCCCCACGCCCACAGAGGAATAGGCCACGGCCCCACGCTGCGCGGCCCGGACATAGCGCCGAGAAGGCAAAGCTGAAACAACAGAAAACAGACCAGGATTGTGGTCAGGGCAGGGTTGGGGGGGTCGCTGCTAAGGTCAGCGGGGGGAGGGGAGTCTGGGGTGGGACTGTCTGTCCTGTGGCCCTGGTGGCCACACGCGCCGTGCATGTGTCAAGACCCAGAGAACCGCCACGGTTACACCACAGACGGTAAATTTTACTATGTTGTTATTTTTAAAAAAAAAATCAGTAGGTGAGGGAAACCCAAATTGGAATGCAAGCTGTGAAAAGGGACCTCGCTGGGTTACAGATGACAACATCACCACCCTGGAGAGGGCGGGAAGACAAGAACGAGCCCATTTTGGACAAGAGTCCGGGTCCTGCAGGGCTCACGGCAGAAGGAGCTGCACAGAAACGCCGTGTGCTGGTTTTGCGGAGGGTGTGGGTCAGGAATCCTGCGTGTGCGCCAGGGCTGGACACGCAAGCAGACACACCCAGGGCTCGTTGAGCGCGAGTGCCCCTGCGTGGCTGGTGGCGGGTGTCTCGTGTCAGGGCCGGGGCGGGTGGGCTTCCTGGTCCCTCTAGAACCAGCCCCTACGTCGGCTCCTCGGCCCAAGGCTGTCCTGGGCGCAGCTGGGGGCCACAGGGGCCACATGCTGCCTGGGTCCAGGGTCCCGACCACAGCGGCAACACAGTTGTGCGAGATGTGCCCCTAACAACACACACCCAGGATGTCACGGGGTGGGGGGGATGGCACTATCCCCTCCAAGTGAGCAGGCAGGGGTCTCGTTCCCCCCCTCCCCCGAGGCTCTGCACAGCGGGGCATCTCTGGGCTGCGTTGTCGTCCTGGAACCGCGCTGCGGCCACCGTGGGAGGTCTGGGCGGCTCCTTGGTGGGGCGGGAGGCCCCCCTGCCTCTTTCTGCAAAGGCTCACGCGACACCAAAGCCCCACCGGGGCCCAGGAACAGCGGGTTGTCCAACACCCTTACCCGGGCACTCCCGCTGGAGGGAGGGTGGTGCCCACGTCCCGACCCCTTCCCTGCATCCGAGCGCAGGGACGCGAGCATAGGGCCCACAGGTGCCAAGGCCGGCAGGTGTGGGAGAGCTTTCACACCTGTGTGCGCAGGCGCACTCGGGACAGGGTGTCCATGCACCACAGGGCTCCTCCCTCTCTCCCTCCTCCCACGAGCCTTTTCCCACCGGGGGAAGAGCGTGGTCTCCGCGCACCCAGCCCTGGTCGGCAGCAGCTCCCACTGGCTTCTGGTCGGTGGCAGGAGAGGGGACCTCACCGGGGCAGCTGACTGGCCAGGCCTGGGGGCCACTTCTGAGACCCCCGCAGGAGGAGTACGTAGACCACCCCCCACCCTCCCTGTATGCAGGGAGGGGCAGCATCCGCAGACTGGGGGACACGCACGGCCCCAAGCAGGGGCTCTGCCTCTCTCAGACAAACTCAGGGCGGAAACCTGCTCTGAGTCACCTCGTCCCCTGGAGGGCCCCAACCTGGGAGTCACTCCACCACAAGGATCTGCGTTTACAATGGAAGTGGCCTGTGCCGTGGGTGGGGTGCCGCGGACGGAAAGTGCTCAGCTTCCACGCAAGCTGCTTTTGCGTCTAAGGGGTGGGTCATCATCTCACCCCCCACGGAAACGCTGCCTAGCTCTGGCGGGACAGGAGGGGGCTGCGGTGTCTGGCTGAGCTCACCACTGCCCGCATGGGGCCGGGGCCACGGGCCCAGACTGCCCCACAGGATAAAGGACGGGTTCCTCCTTGGCGGCTCCGGGAGTGGCTGGACTGGGGCCAGGAAGGCCACGGGGGTGGCAGGAATGGCCAAGCGCCTTTGAGAGCGACTCTTGGCCCACAGGGGCGACAAGACCACCTCGCAGCTCAGGAGCATGGTCCGTGGGCCTCAGGTGGCCGCGGGCGGGGACAAGGAGTGTCCGGGTCGGCGTGCAGAGCGAAGGTGGAGGACACAGTGCCGCGGGCCCCTTGAGGGGCGCGCACCCCCAAACCTAACTCAATCTCAAGTGGGGCCACTTTCAACGAAGCAGAAACAGCAGCCACCACACGGGCAGAGAGGAAAAGGCTGTCTCCAAGGGTGACGCCGTGGCCTTACCTGTGAGACATCTGGGCTGCGGGCTCCCTTCCTCTGTGGCGGAACCACAGGTGCACCTGTCCTCGCCGCCTCGGGGCTCGGCTCCAGGGCTCGGGGCCAGGCCGGCTTCCACCCGCAGTTGGTCTGCAGCTGGGGCCCCCCAGGGGCTTCCAGGCCAGTGGCACCTGGCGCCCAGGGCCTCCGCGGTCCTGGGCCGAGCTGCCTCTGGCGTCCATGTTCTCCAAGGTCATTCTCCCTCCGCCGGCTCTGCCCGCCTCGCCCCACCCCAGCCCCAGGCCCCGCCCTGCCCTGCGCAGCCCTCGGTGCTTCTGGCTGGCCATGCATGCCGGGATTTCCGCCTTCCTGTCTTGGGGAGGCTACGGAGGCAGAGGGTTGATGGCTCCTTGTGGCCAGCGGTGGCCGCGGCTCTCTGTCCCCGGGGAGGCGAGGACGGAACAGGGTGGGTGTGGGGTTCGTTTGTCAGCGGGCGCTCGGGAGCCCAGCGAGGAGGAGGCACACCGTCGCGTTTTGCACCCGAGGTGCCGCAGGGAACCCTCCCAGCCCGCAGAGTGAAGGTCGCCCCAGGTCGCAGCCTCCACCTTGTAACCAGGGACCAGCCTGCGCTGTTTCTGAACATCTTCCTCCAGACTCAGTGACGGTTGCTGTGGGAACCAGGAGAGGGAGGAGTGCTCCTGCACAGAAGCGGTTCTCGCCCTGCTCGGCAGGGAACGCCACGCGTCCCGACAGCGGGACGGCAGCCACCGTCTGGGGGAGACCCCAGGGTCCAGCAGCCGAGGGGGCCTCTCCCAGAGAAGCCCCAAGAAGTCAGCAAAATGAGTCCTAACTCTGGCTCGTCCCAGGTTGCCGGCGGGGCTCGGACACCCCGGCCTTGCCGCAGAGCCACCTCCCTCTTCCTCCACAGGACGGGCGCGCAGAGACCAGATCCGCCGGCGTCTTCAGCATGGCGACACCGTGTCCCGCTCTGCTGCCAGCACCCGCTGCTCTCTGGTCCCGCCGGAGGAAAGGGGCCGGCTGCTCAGGGGGCTGGGGGAGGAGACACGCAGGGCACAGAGATCAGGGAGGCCGCGCTCGGCCGGCCAAGCGAGGAGCTGGGGAGCAAGGGGGGTACGTGGCAAGGACGACCCCTCTCCCTGAGCTGGTCCTCTCGGGGCCCTCTGAGGGGTGGGGCCCACAGGCAGAGACAAATGGTGGCCTTGGCTGGGTGCGGTGGCTCACGCCTGTAATCGTAGCACTCCGGGAGGCCGAGGCAGGTGGATCGCTCAAGATCAGGAGTTGGAAACCAGCCTGAGCAAGAGTGAGACCCCGTCTCTACTAAAAATAGAAATAAATTAATTGGCCAACTAAAAATATATAGAAAAAATGAGCCGGGCATGGTGGCACATGCCTGTAGTCCCAGCTACT